>PVIJ01012337.1:0-14188 GCA_004024925.1 Scalopus aquaticus
ACCCACTGAGTGTCTCTCTCCTATTTGGTTTCCTTGTAGTCCTGTTATAAGTGAAACCATTCGATATTTTTCTTTTTCTTTCTGGCTTATTTCACTGAGTATGATCCCCTCTAATTCCATCCATGTCGCTGCAAATTGCATGTGTTTATCTTTTTTGAATGCTGAATAGTATTCCATTGTGTATATGTACAACATCTTCTTGATCCAATCATCTATGAGATACCACCTCACACCTGTGAGGATGGCACACATTAAAAATACAGGCAACAACAAATGCTGGAAAGGATGTGGAGAAAAAGGAACTCTTCTACACTGCTGGTGGGAATGTGAACTGATCTAACCACTATGGAAAGCTGTATGGTGATTCCTCAAACTGCTAAACATGGAGCTTCCATACGACCCAGCAATACCACTTTTGGGAATCTACCCAAAGGACACAAAAACACTAATACAAAAGGATACATGCACCTGTATGTTAATTGAGACACTGTTCACAATAGCAAAGGTATGGAAGCAACCCAGATGTCCAAAAATAGATGATTTTCATGAATTTTAAATAAATGTGTCCATTTTAAAATGGAAAACCTGTGAAGGCAAGAATTACCTCTTTGGTAGTCAGTCTGGAACCCATGGTGATATGTGCGAGTAAATCTATTCTGTTTTGGTGATTTATTTGAAATCATATTTTTCTATGGTCACCTTTAAGGATTACTGGTTATTTCAATACTTTCAACATCCTTGCTGTATTAATAGAGAAATACTTGATCACTCTGTTTTCTACTTTGTACAGTTAATTCAAGTGATTGAGAGAAATCCATTGTTTGCCTACATATTTCAAAGAAGACTGACCCCAATTTTAAGAAAACCTAATATGTGACCCTTTCAATATATAGGTAAATTAGGGACCCATAGTTTGTATTGTAAAAGGACACATCACAGTGTATATATCCATATGTTATTTAAAATAACACATCGAGGAATATAATTACGGCATTGGAATGAGAAATTCTTTTGTTATTAAGTTATGCCACCATACTAGGTATTGTTGGACACTTTTGTGGCACTAATTCTTAATCATCTTATTTTTAAACAATATAAATTGCCATTTATATTTGCATGTCTTTATTTCACTACTTATAACCTGGTCTTTCATAAGAATTTCATTTCTCTGATTGGAGGTTCAAACTAAGGTATAAGAAGCTGGCAGAGAAATGCCAGAGGGTTAGACTGGTAAATAGGAAATTGTCCCTGTGGGAATAGTTGTTCTGCCTGAGACTGTGCTGGCATTGGAGCTGTGTGTGCATCCACAGAAGTCAGCAGCAACAGGCCCTGAGAACTTATTCCTTAGTCCACTGAGCCTACTTACATGAGACCATCCTGGAGTTTTCCTGAGGCATCTTACCAAGTTACATAGGAAAATAAAATCCTGGTGTCTGAGTCAACCAGGCAACCATGACGAGGCAACAGTTGACTGAGGTTCTGATAGCTGTGTACACTAGGACATTTTACTTTCTTAGACATGTGGCCTAGAAATTGTAAAATTATATATTGGCTCACAGGTTTCCCTGCCTTATATTTCCTTGGTCAGTGCTATTCTACAACCATTTCACCTTAGATCCAAACACTTCTTCTGCCATAGTATATTTACTCAAAACTTAACAATTCAGAGCTTCAGTTTCCATATGTACTAAAGGAAAAAAAAAGTGAAATCATATAAGACATTGTGAAACTTGATTGAGTTAATATAAAATAGGAACCCGGCAGGTACCCACATTTGCTAAGCACCTTCTCACAACTGTCCCCTACATACATACTTATATACATACATGAATCTGAGCATGTGTGTATGTATTTTCATATTCATATTTATATTTGTGTGTGTATATGTATTAGTCTTTGGGAAACATCAGAATGCTATTTTAAAATTCCTGTTCTTTGGTTTAATATTTGTAACATTTTGTGTAATTTATGTATCTATACTATTAAAGGTTAGTAATTACATTTAACTCCTAGAGTTGTTGTATGAATTAGAAATGGTCTTGGTAAAACACCAAGCACCTTTCCTAACATGGCATTAGTACTTAGTAAATTGCAAATACTGCCATCATTTTTGTCATCATCATAACCTCATCATCAACATCTTTGTCATCATCATGACTAAATAAACCAGATGGAAATCTCTTTAACTGCAGTTCAGTTACAGGAAGCCACTTTAATCTTGCGATACCCCTAACAGGGCTAGGTGCATTATACTGAATGACATCTTTTAAGAGGTTAAAGAAGAGTCTGTGGGTTGAGTAACAATCATATGATGGTCATTTTAGTCCAGATTGCTTCTTAGGTCTTGTGAATTTTTGTCTCCATCATTTGGTAGCAAAACTAATGTTCAGTCCTTTGTGCTGGTATGATATTATTCTGAATGATTTTCTCTTTTTTCATTTTTCTCTCACTTACTTAGATTGCCTTTGAGATTTGCCACATTTTCTCTTTTCTAACTTGTTACCCTTTCTCTCAAGTTTTCAACTCAGCATGTAGAATAAACACATTTTTCCAGTTAGTCAATTAAGATAACATGTTTTAAGGCTCTGTGTGTGTGTGTGTGTGTGTTATTTTTTCTGACTCCTTGGCAACTATATTTGAAAAAAATATAATTTGCTTTTCTAATTTTCAGAGAGAGCTTTTCTGGTTATGGGACAGGGAGGGGGTCGTCGTATTTTCAAGTGACTGGTGCCAGAAAGCTGGGACTGCACACAGAGCTCTGTGCTAGGCAAGGAAATACTTCATTAGACTTGTATTCCACGAAGACACTTTCGCTTCTTAACGCCTGTGATTTTAATTAAAACCTGGAAAGTAAAGAATCCTCTGCTTGTATTAATGCTTTCATTTCCATTAGGACGGTGGAATTTATAAACACTATCTAGGTTTATAAATTAGTCCTCATGTGAATAATAAGTGCACAATGTCGCATAGAAAGCAAAACTCTGCTGGCCCATCTGTTCCTCTCCACTTTTTCTTCCATTGTTGTTTTCCCGTTCGGAAAATCTTGTAGGAGTAATCCTTGATTTCTTTTATCTCTAAATCTCTGTCACCCGTATCTTTTAACTGTGTTTCATGGACTGAGCATGCTAAAACCAGATTTTATTCTGGGCTGATAGAAGGGGACACTAGTGACTTTTATTTTATTTTTTTGAATATACATCTAAAATAAAAATAAGTAAAAATTCCACCGTTAAGGTCATGTGGGAAACAAGATTTTCTGTTTCTCTAAATCTAAATTTCTTGGAACACTGAAAAGTATCACAACAAAAAACTATGTTTGTGTGCACAGCCAGTCAGACGGCCATGCAAGTGTACACCTGTACATGTGTGTACCTTTCCAGAGCAGCCAGATCACTAGATACATGTATTTGTTTATGCACAGTGTTTGAATACTGTGTTGTCATTTTCCTTCAAGGACATCTGCTGATGTAACCAGATAAACAAATACAAAATTGTAGTTACGACTGTGGCAAAAATATATAGACTTAGTATTATAAGAAATACCTGTGCATGTAGAAGCAAATAATCATAGTATCAATCTCAGTGGAAACTTTGAATTAGAGAAAATTATATAGGGATTAAAATGAATAAGGAACTGGGTATAAGTCAGACCTATAGAAATAGTGGTTTCTTAAATCCCTTTTGAATTCAAAGCAGTGTAAATTATTAATACACATAGGCATATTTGAAGAAGCCAGTGTTCTTTGTAAAGGAATAATCCCTTAGAACCACCTTCTGTTGATTAGAGACTTAGGTGACTTCCATCGTGAAGTACTTCAGGAATATTGCTGGATTTGGAAGTTAGTTTTAAAATTTTAGTTTCTCTATCAACTGTTTCCTGATAGTTAAGCCTCAGGTAGGCGTGCAGCTTTTTGGTTGAGAGACTTTTCAACTGCTATCTGTGTCTACCTCTGTCTGTATCTACCTCCATTGGAAATGACTAAGCAACATAAGTCAGCGACCCTGATTTGCAGATGTCAGGATTAAACTTGTGGTATCTTCTGTACTGTATATGAAGCACGATTCTCTCTTCTGGGTAGGGGTTATGTATCCAACTCTTTTCTCAAAGGGAGGGTCCAGGCTTATTTTTCTGTGTCTCACAAATGTAGGAGTGTCTTATGTAGGAGGGCCTTTGGCACTCTCCGCACATGCTTGGCACAAACAGACAGAGCAGAATATTGCTAATAAGCACGTCTGTGGTGAAATGTGCCAAAAATAAATATGTTTCCTCATAACAAAATATGCATACCACAACAAACATATGCATGCTAGTGGGAATGAAAAACTACAAATTACCATGATCCGAAGTACCAAATTATAATAGTATATATTGTTATTATTCAGAAACATTGTGTGTCACCAAAGAACACATGTTGTAGAGGTACTTGAGAGAACTTTCATGATATTCATTTAACATTCTGCTGTATTCTCCATTCAGTTTTCTCCCACCAATTGCTTAATCACTTCTGAATGTTAGCATTTGAAAAAGGAAAAAAAAAGGTAAAATAATAATACTTTCCATATTGGTTCTTCATAGCACTTTACTATTTACAGGGATAATTTTTTCACATTTATTTGCTTATCAGTAAGATTTTGTGACTAGTGAATCTGTGATCTGTGTGTGTAAGCACATGGGGCAAATGAGAGTTTGGTCACTAAGTGTAATACCAAGTACTTGAACAGTTACTCAAAATGAGTGAGTTGTGGTTTATATATCTCATTATTCCATCTGCTTATTTGCAAAGCATTCCTGTATTGCCTTACATTAAGTTTTAGGAATACATTGACCCAGGGATTATTTTCCACTGTATTTTCCCCTAGCCACTTATTCCCATGTCTATGAGTTACGGTTTTCCTTACAATAGTCCAGAATTTATCCCCGAAGAATAAATGCCATTATTTTCACATGATAACAAGATTATTGGTGCTATTATTACTCCTGTCTCCAAGGAACTCCCAGTCAATAGGCTCTTTCTTCTCTACCTAGGTTTAGAAAAGTTAAGGAGAAAATGAAATAAAAAGTAAATTTTTGCGGCCATGGATCTGTGAGCCAATTAGATTTGCTAGTACTGGGTCCCTGATTTAGAAAACACTCACTTGCTGTGCTGAGCAGGCTTGGACCCAGCAGCCTGCCCTGTGGAGGTAAACTCCTGGGAGACCAGGAGACTGTGTTCTCAGTGGATAGGCCCCTTACCAAAAGACCAAGAATGAGATTGACCCGACTGTGTGCTCTTCCTTCTCAATTTAACCGTCGTGTTGGCCACACCACCTATTAATGAACAATAGGAGAAGAATAGAGAGAATCCAGGAGTGAGTTTAGGGACAAAGACCCCATGTGAAAAGGAGGAGCAGAGAAAAGGCATTCCTTTCAAACAATATATTTACCTAACTGATCATATAATCACAAAATAATCTGCAAGCTTTAGGCCAAGGAAAAAATGGCATGGCCTCCTTTAGAACAAATCTAGGTAAATATTAAAAAGGTCTGTTTCACAAGGGGTGTACAATATTTGGATTTTGAGAAGATTGGTTTGTATTGGAATATAAATAGGCTAGGGATTTAAATTTTGGAGTGTGGCCTACAATCAAGATAAATGGTGTGAACTACTGGTTTGAAGGTGTACTTACTAACATTGCTCAACGGTGCTTACCAGCTGTCTGTCCTAGTTGCTAACCTGATAAGAACCTGAAGACAAAGTTTTTCTGCTGAAGGTCTTTAGTTCTTGTAGATTCTATGTGACCAGCCAGGATTGAAGGAACAGAAGAAGGCAGATGGATTCTCACCCTCTATCTTTTGAAGCTCAGCAAAGGGATGTTATTGAGATATCCTTCCAAGTATTTTAAATAGAAGTGTCTGGTGGCAAAATGAAAACAAATGGAGAAGCCAGTTAGAACCACACAGGGGGCTCGGTTTCCTGCTGCCTCCAGCCCCTGTGGGAGAGGCAAGCTGGCACTTCCATCCAGAGAAATGCATCTCAGTCAGGGGTGGGAACTGTCAGAATTAGCAGGGAGGAGGAGGTGTTGTTCCCTGATTGTTTTCTAAACTCCCTGGGATTCTCTGACATTGCTGAATCTGTTAGAGGCTGATATTCAGGCAGTCTGAGGAGATGGGCTTTTTGATTCCCAAAGGGTTCCAAACTCATCAATCAGTCTAATCGGGATATCTCCTCTAGAAGCACCTTTGGGATATCCACAAACACAAAAGTGTCCTCCTTGTTGCTTTTTCTGTCTGCTCTCATGCAAGAGGAAGCTGAGGAAAATACACCGGCTGCCTCCTTGAGGAGCTATGCAGGGAAACTTGCTGCTCCCCTGTGCTTCTCAGGGCTACTCTCTGGTCTGCCCCGCCACCTTTGTCCTCTTTTCCTTTGATTTTTCTGCTCCTTCTTCCACATTACTCAGAAAAAGCAAAACAGAAGTTTTCTGGGTGATTACTTCTCAACATTGGGGGATTTTAGAAAAACCCCAGGCTAGAACTTCTTTCTATACTGACCCTCTGCTTACTGCCTGTTGGTTTATAAAAATAGAGTTAAATGTATGCCCCTAAAGAAGATGTAGATTGAGGGTTTGGACTGCATCAAAGATGCAAAATGAGATAAAATGAAAGAAATTATTCTGGTGAGGATATGGGTGTATGTAAAAAAAAAAAAATATGATAGCTGTTGTTTAATCAAAGCAGCAGAAAATTAGCCTTTTATCAGCTCAGGCTTAATGATGGGGTTGGGGGGAATGTTTGGGCGAAAGAATATTTTGACCAGCACATCCAACACTATGCATTTGGATGCCAGGATTTTTGTTTAAGATGCCTGAAAGCTTAGGAAGGACATTAATAAAAGCAGAAAGGCTCTGAGTTACTGTAGTTTTCCCTCCCTCAGTGGCTAGTAAATTGCTTGCTATTAAATTGATTAAAAAGGTTAGGAGAGTAGAATTCTGGTTTTAAAAAATCAGAGTGCCATGCCCAGCATGTCATAGTGCCCTGGCACACACATCCAAATTTTCTCATCCCTGTCCTCAAATGACAAAAATAGAAAAGAACGTGTGTAACAAAGGGTGCTACTTTCCGAGGGCATTTTGTAGGCTAAGCAAAGGTGTTTATTGATTGTTTGTTTGTCCATACACACGAAGTTGGAGAAAAAGCAACAACAGAACTAAATTAAAACTATGGATATTCTGTTTGTGTTTTTTTTTTTTTTTTTCCCCTTTGCCCAGGGTGTGGTTGCGGTGGTGGGGGAACTAGTAGTTAGGCCCACATATGTTATCATTACATTTTCATAACTTTGTAAAATAACTAGTTTCTTTCATTTTTAAATATTTTTGAAGTTTTAAAAACTTGTTTTTAGAAAGGCTGACATGATTGTAGCCTAATTTAAACAACTAGGTTAACAATAAATGACTTGAAAATTCCCTTTTTGATATACTCCAACAGTTGGACTCTATTATATATGCATCATTCTGTGTTCAAAACACTAACTTCAGACATGAGTTGAGTGGCAATAGGGCTTACACTTTCCCTCCAGTCATTCCTGGGTTCTAGATGGAGAGTTGAACAAATAAGCACATCACTCATAATAGTCCCTAGGAAAGCAAAGCTGTGGGTGATACAAAAAGTTCCCAGCAACATGGCCCCCTGCCAATCATTGCTGCTCCGGTTTCTCAGGTGGAAACTGCCTTTGTTTCCACATCTGTAAGATGAAATTAATAATAGTAAATTCGTAAACTTCTGAAAATGACGCACAATCATGTCGGGTGCTTTGTGTATGTCTTAGTTTGGCTCGTCAAGAAGCAGACAGCTAGATGGGATAAAATGTGAGAGTTACGGGGGAGACATGTGTGAAGGATCGAGGAGGGGGAGAGGAGCAGATAATTATAATTCAGGTCTGACACTTGTGAGCAGCAGAGATGGCCAGTTTGGCTGGAAGAGCTACAGACTGCCTTATAATTCTAAGACTCAGACCAAGCGAAAAAATTGCCTGCTAGGGGAGTCTTGCACTGGATAGAAGTAACTTGGCACCGCAATCCCTACTGACCCATTGTCTGTGAACAACCTGGGTGAATACTGACCTCAGCGCCAGCACCAGTGAATCCAAAAATGCAGCAACTGTTGCTTCCTTGTCGACATGACCTCCCTGCAGCAGAATCTCTAGAAAGGAGACCATCGTGGAGTGTGGCACCCCCATGAGAACATGATACCTAGAATAGAGCAAGCACTGTCATATCTTAGCTAGTATTGCTCCCACTGCACAGGTAGCAAATGGCATTCCCAAAGACATTCTGTGACTTGAAGGATCACTTGTAACAGAGTCAAAACTGAAACCTTAATTTCTGCTTCTGCATCTTCTGCTCTGTCAAGCACGACACACAGCTACCCTTTAGCAGCATGTACTTCCAGCATTTCTTTTTTGTCATAAGGCCGATACTCATTCCATTGGGAACAACAAAAAGAACGCTTCTGTGTTGCAAAGCCTTGCTGCCTTTGAGAAACCCTTGGTAGGTTCCTGTGGATTCTCTGGCACAGCATTGTGCCCTTAGCTTCTAAAGAGGCTGGTTCCTGGGATTTGGGCCAAGCAAGTGCTAAGGCTGCATCCCAGCTCCCAGGAAGGCCTTGCCACTCTTGGCTTCAGCGTTTAGGGGGACAGCAAACAAAACTGCTTTTTTTTGTCTGCATGGAGAGAGATGTGGGCCTCCTTTGATGCCATGATATGTTGGGATGTAATCATACAAGATTTCCCTTAAAACTCTCAGTGATGTGTCAAGTTCTTTTAAACAAATAAAATCATATCCTTGGCCTCTATTGTGTTTTTCAGTGAACATATTTTAATTTTCCCTTTTTACCTAAAATATATATCCTTAAGATATGTGATAAGTCTTTGTAAAAGTCTGAAAAGAGGTTTTCTGGATGCAATTTCTTGTTTAATTTTCGTGAAATAAGAATGCAACACAACCATTCTCCAGTAAGTGTTTAGGTCACAACAGACTAGCTTATAATTGTCCCCACAGACATCCAGCTGCATTACTGGTTCTTGAACCAAAAGCACAAAAAGGGTGATACTTCTGTGTGTTATCATGTTTTAATAATTACAATCTTTCTTTCAAAAATAGAATTAAATGTTCCTGAATGGGTGTGCAAAATGTGCACACATACACAAAGAGACCCATACACGTACACTGACGTTTTTTGCTTCAGGGAATAAATGGGGGGGGGGGCAATTTGAGGGAAGAAAGTGAAAATATAATTAGACCTTCTGGTGGAGAATTGCAGCGCCCCCCTGTGGTGGATTGGAACTCTTCAGGATTACTTTAGAAAAGGCCATTCCTCTTTCCTTCATCAGGGCAGTGGCTTGTCTAAGATAAAAACTTTAGTCCCACAACCAGCTTTGCTAGTGACTCCCAAAGCTGTTCAGAAATTTTTAGTAATAATTCTCTCCATGATCACTGGCAAACAGGCAAAATATTTTCCACTGAGTCTGTTCAGTCTACCATGGGTAGAGCCCTTCTAAGACAGAAAAATTGGTTTGTTCCCTTTTTTCTCTGACTATTCAAAAAATAATTTTATGGGGCAGGAGAAAGAGCTCTTCAACTGGCAGATGTACCCAAATAATAAATCCCTGAAGTGTGGTAGAGGTGTTGTTGCATGGTCCCAGGATACCTGAGAGAATAACTAGGACTTCTGGGCATTAGATTATGAGGTTGCTATCTGATGGGCAAGTAATTGTGTGTTTCTGGATTGTTTTCATCAAACTTACTCAGGAAAGGCCTTGCAACTGAGACTATGATACTGGGTAGGCGTTCTTGGCCAAAGAAAGCATCTTTGGCAAAGCTCTAGTTGTCAATCCACAAAGAACACTGGAAAAATCAAGACTGACCCAGCAGGCACTGTTGCTTTGGGGAGTGGAGTGCCTCAAGAGATTTGAGGATAATAAATATCCAATTCAAAAGTAGGACTATTGTGCCAGTGACTTCTTACCTACACCTATGCCAGCTGTGGCACACCTTTATGCAATGTCTTGCACACAGAACCAGTGGCTTCTTACCTGTGGCTACTGTTTGCTCCAGACCAACAGAACAGGCTGTGGGATTTCATTCTTTAACCCTTTGCTTTTCCCCTAGTATAATTGCTTCACCATTTCCCATACAAATAGAACATTTTTTTTTTTTTGAAATGAGACCACAGGAGAATTCCAATGACAACAAAACCAGTCACAGTATACCATGTCTATACTCTAGCCACATGGCTGACTTTAAAGAACATTGTTTAGTGATAATTAAATAGGTACAGTAGTTCCTTGGAGTTCACTTTCCAGAATTCAGCCTATATAATTTATTTATGTGATTTGTGCTTACTTAAGGATTTTTTAATCACTCTGAATTCTAATTTCCTATTCTCTTTCCTGTACTATGTTCCTGTTCTTAGTCATAGATCTTGAAAATCACCAACCCTTTATTTATTTTCACTGAGGACCTTCAGTGTATGAAAACTGAATGCAAAATAGTTCAGCTACAGACCTTGTGGCCAAGTTGAAATTGCCCCATGAATATCTAAAAGGTAGTTGGAGGCAACTTTAAATATTTTTCTAGCTTCTGTTTGTATGTTTAGTCACCTGATTATTTCAGCATCTACATATCCAACATTAATAAGACATCTGCAAAGGTGAGTTTTACAAAGGGTGGATCTGATATTTCCATTTCACATAAGAAGGAAGCAAAGCTCAGAGAGGTTAATTCACTCTTTCATGTTCACCAGATAAAGCTAGATCTTAACTCTAATATCTAGCTGATGTTTCTGTTCACTGTTGCACTGGAGTGTGTTGCCTTGATAATTCTGCCTTTGTCCACACTGTAATCCATTTACTCTGCAAGTAGCCAGAAAGATATTTTAAAAAGTAAGCCAGGTAAGGTCATTCCCCTGCTTATAAAGCTTCTAACAGTTTCCCTTTGCTATGCAGAATAAAATCCCAAATCCTTGCCATGACCTCACCTTGACAATCAGTGTGACCTTATCTTGCACCACCGTCCTGCATTCATAAAAACTCAAGCCACACTGGCTGCGTTTGTATTTTCTAAGAACACCAAGCACATTCCCACATTTAAAGACTTTCACATTTGCCTAAAACTGTCTACCATGGGGTTTTTTTTTTATTATTATTTTTTTATTTTTTTTAAAGATTTATTTTTTATTTATACATACAAGCTGGGGTACAGGCTGGAGGCGTGGGGCGGCGAGAGGGTTCACCAGAGACGGAGCGGGTAGCAGAACAGGCAGATCAGAAATACACTGCTGAGGGGAGCAGCGGGCGAGGCAGGAGAGGTCTGCCGCACCATGTGGGATTCTCCCCGGCCGGGCGTCGAACTCGCATCGCTGCTGCCGACAACTCCACAATACAGCACTTAACCGCTGCGCCACCGGGGAGGCCCCTACCATGGGGTTTTTGGATTGTTGCTCCTTCTTGTCATTCAGGTGTTAGTTCAAATGCCATGAATTTAGAGGTAAATTCGTCATACCAAATATCTTAATGGTACATATTAGCAGAAATGATCCTTTTATTTTATTGCTTGCTTGTGTATCTGTTTTGTATGCTCCTCTAAATAAACATATGCTCAAATATAAAGTTTACAAGTGTTAATATATTTTGTTTCCCCCTGTTTGTGGGGCCCCCGACTTCTGGCAGTACCTTAGAATTTGATACATGGTGGATGCTTTGATTTGAAAGCAAATTTTAAAACTCTGATTTCTTTTCTTTTTTTTTTAAGATTTATTTTTTATTTATACATACAAGTTGGGGTACAGGCCAGAGGTGTGGGGCGGTGAGAGGGTTCACCAGAGACAGAGCGGGGAGCATAACAGGCAGATCAGAAATACACTGCTGAGGGGAGCAGCGGGCAAGGCAGGAGAGGTCTGCCGTGCCATGTGGGAATCTCCCTGGCCGGGCATCGAACTCGCGTCGCCGCTGCCAACAGCTCCACAGTGCAGCGCTTAACCGCTGCGCCACCAGGGAGGTCCAAAACTCAGTCATTTCTGCTCATGAAAATCACACGCTCAGAGTATCTTCAGATTTATGTAAGAAGGTAAAAATTTATACAATAAACATTTCATGATATATGATAGTATACAATGTTCTGTTTAATGCAGGGTGAAATATATTTGCAAAAACTGCAGTGAAACAGACCAAATGCTAACAGTAACATGGTCTTTTTTTGCATGTTATATATTCACTCAGCTTTCTACAATGAATGTATTTTAGTTTTATAATCAGGATAAAATCATATTTAAAGTCCAATAGATAAAATTTAAAGGAGACAAGCTGTTCTCATTCCTGAAAGTAATGCTTTCTAAATTTACTTAGTTTTTGCCCAAGTGCTGGTGCTGATACTGACCTGAGGTCTTATGGCCTCATGCTTCTGCTGTGTCTCATGTGGTGGTTTTGAGTTTTTCTCTTCAGAATGTATTCCAGTTTATTTATATCTTCGTAGCATTTGGCATTGTGTATAATTTTTAGGAATGATGTAAGTGATGCAGAGTGAAGTGAAATTATTTTCTTCCACTTTCTAGTTAATTCCTAGATGTTTGTTGCTTCCTAAGTTTGGATCAGGTTTTTTTTTTTTGTTTGTTTGTTTGTTTATTTGTTTGTTTGTTTTTTGGCAGCTCCTATCCTAGAATTAAAAGGCTAGGCTCTTCCCTCTTAGCACAGCTGTTAATACTGTACTCCCTCACCTCACATGTATAGCTGTATTTTTTTTTTGTATTCACAAACATCTACCATTGATCTAAAAAATATTTCATTGATTTAGTTTTGTTTCATCCTTCTAGTGTATTTAGTTTTTTTAACTCCTGAGCCTATAACTTGATTGGTTCATTATGTCTGCTCTCTTAATCATTTTATTTACAAATGTGATCTTCACTTAATTGATTTTTTTTTAAGTTGACTAAGCTAGGGTCAAGAACAGAACCCAATGGCAAGCTCCTATATACTTCTTAGCTATTACTATACATCTGTGATTGTCATTAATCTATCAGTTATAAATCCAGTATTTATCTAGTTATAAATCAGTATTGCAATCAGTCCTCTTATCTTTAGCAATGAGATCATGAAGATGGTGAGAAACAACTTAATAAAATCTAGATAAGTCACACCTGCAGCATTTTCACATGTATAATATCATAATAACTTTGTGAGGAAAGAAGAGTTATGGAAAATCTGCACTTGTTCTTGGTGGGCTCATGATATCTCTTAAAGAGCATTGCAGTCTGTTCTAAGAATTTATATCAGAATTCCTTGTTGCATGTAATTCACATTTTCTCTTCTGAAAATCAAGTGCTTTGCCTATCTTTGGTCCTTACCACCCTTGTACTTCTCCATTATTTCTTTAAAAACACTCTAAGTAATTAATTTAATTCAATTGAGTGGTTTATCAGTACCCTAAGGTTGTAATTTGTCTCAGCAGGAGGACTCAACATCATTTAAAGCAATTGGATATTTTTTTCCAATTTCTTCACCCATCTTGAGCTGTATTTCCCTCTGACTAATGTTTATTTTACTCTTTCAACCTCAAGAACATCATTCTTTTTAACAGAGAAGTCATTAAAAATCAAATTTAAAATGTTCTTTTTATTTTTTTCTGTCATTTTCAGCACTATAACCCTGTACTCTAGAGCAGGAATCACCTTTCCTTACCTTGCTCCTCCTAACAGAGACCCTAATACTTCATGCTATGATAATTCCGCACACTTCATCTCACCCTTTTTACTTCATCTTGCCTCTCATTTGAATCAGTAATCCAGCAGATCTGTGTATTGCTACACTTAGTTCTATCATTAACCACACCAGTATATTTTGGGGGATTTGACTCCAGTCAAAATATTTTTCTGGGTACAATGAGGAATATTGATTTACAAAACATGATCCTACCTTTCTTTTTTTTTAATATATTTTTATTGTTATTTATGTCTTTTACATTCTGTATTCCCCTTGGGTAGCCCACCACCAATTCACCCGTGATCCATCTCCATGGTCCCTCGTGTTCTTTTCTATTCCATTTTGTGCGCTTTTCCTTCCCTCCCTCCGCCTCACAAAAATTGACATACAGGAAGCCAGATGATCTCCATATTATTACAACAAAAGAAAAAAAACTGCAAGACATATGATAGTAAAAATAT
>PVIJ01012337.1:14288-50277 GCA_004024925.1 Scalopus aquaticus
AGACAAGGAAAATATATTGAAAATGATGAGGGCAAAGAAACAAATAACCTATAAAGGAAAGCCAATCAGGCTGACATCAGATTTCTCTGAAGAAACACTACAGGCAAGAAGAGATTGGAGGGACATATATAACACACTACATGCCAACAAATGTCAACCAAGAATACTCTACCCTGCAAAGCTCTCATTCCTTTATGATCCTACCTTTCAAGAACATACAAAGTTTGCAAACTGTTGTGGAGTTACTGTTGTTTTACAGCCTGTATAGTTTTACTGAGGAAACCGTTCATTATCTTTTCCAATGATTCAGACCCTGATATGAGGCTCATTGTAACATTCACAACCACAGTGCAAGTTATAAAGTATATTTGTACATATTGTTATATTTGATTCCCTTTACCATGAGTCATATGGGTACACCCTGTTTATAGTTACTTTATGTAGATTTATTAACCTACTAGCTCTATGTCTTAGTGATAATTTTGGGTAAAATTTACAAAAGCCTCTCTTTGCTCTTTTGTACATTCATTATTTTGGTAATAGTTATAGAGGGATGAGAAATGATTAACAGTGAGCTTCACATTTAAAAACTTACATTATACTTTTCAACTTTCACTTGAAATATCACTATGAGCTGACTTGGACTCGTACTTACTGGTGCCAATAAAACTAAAACTTTCTGCTCAAGTCAGCAGAGCATCTGAAGGATGGAAGTTGGCAGACAATGGGTGCTAACAACCTCTGTTTTATTTCATGGGTTTATAAAACATCCTCCTCTAAATGTAATCGGGCTTATAGTATGTGAAATATACCTTTTTCTTGCTCTTCTTCCTAAATAAAGTATATTAGAACCAAGTGGGTAAATGCAACACTTGTGTCAGAATAATCTGGATTAAATCAGTTGAAATTTTTCAACTTTGTTAATAATTTAATTTTACCCTTCATAGTTGTAGTTTAGTATTACAGTGTTTTCAGAAGTTAAACCAAGTCCATCCACGTAGAAATCTTGGATAGTTTAGACAATGGTTCCAGAGAGGGAAACATAAGTATTTGTCTTCCTCTAAGATATCCACAATATCAATTATAAACTGTCCAGCAAGCAGAAGTAGAATGATGAAGAAATGTCAAGACTCAATGGCTATAAAATTGGAGTTTTTGTAGAAAAAGGGCAGGAATTTTAGGAAATGTAACAACTCTTGCACAGAAGTCCAAAATTTTAATTATTTTGGCATATTGTCAATCATGTAGCTCAACTGTTAGTTTTAAAATTTTGATTGCTATGGTTATAGGATAATCAGAAAATTAACCCAGTCAACTTATAAAAAATGTTAATTCATTACAACAGGGATATAAAATTCCAGAACTCTAGAAATCTAATGCCAGGTTGGAAGGAATCTAAGAAGTTCTTTCCTTTCCGACCAGTAAACCTTCTGGAATTTTTGCTCGTAGGCATGTATGTGAAAATTTCTAGAAGATGATGCCAAATACAAGTACATCCAAAACATCTCATTTCAAGAGTTTTTATTTCAACTTACACCATCCAGAAAACAAATATAAACTTTTAGAAACAAAATTGATTGAAGACATTTGGAACGCATTATTTGCATATTCTCTTAGTGGGTCTGGATGAAAAGCTCTTACCGTTTGGCAGTATCTGAGACTTTGGGCGTTCAGTGGTTGAAAGCACCAAGTTGGCCCACTGCTAATGATCCATCTTGCATCACATCAGGTGCCAAATAAAGTGTTCAAAAAATTAATAATAAACTAAGTAAATCCTGGTGATGTTGATAAAATCCTAGCATGTCCTCTGGTTTTTAAAATAACTGAGATTTTCTTACCTCTGACTCTTCCTGCCAGACTGAATGGAGTTTCCAGGTTACTGTTATGTAATTTCACCAAGTATACATGATATTGGCATGGAAGAAATTAAGACAGGCAGTTTGACTCCCTGGGTGCCCAGGACATCTACTCCAGGCAAAACTGCATTACACAGTCATGAGACACATCGGAATAATAACCATTGAGAAGGCAACATATTTTTCAAACAGATGCTTTCCTTGGGAAAGAATTCTAAAGCCCAGGCCACTGAAAATGCTTCCTTCTTCAGACTATCATATTATTGACATATGAAAATATAAATAAACATAAAGACATACTCAAAATGCAGCTGGCTGGTATAAATCAGCTGCTTGGTAATGGGCAGTACATTATGGGGGATATTTCCACCCATTAGGAATCAACCATTTTATATTTTCCAGAATTCTGTTTCTTTGTTCCACTTAGGAAAATACTTATAAGTCCTCAAGTGACTTATTTTTATGCATATGTATAACATGTATGCAAAAGTTTTATTTATATTGATTTATTCACCTCAATCTGTATTCACCACATCCTTATTCAGTCTCTAAAGAACTTATTATAATAAACAATGCAGTAAACATTAAGTGCTAATTCTCAGCATTTCTCCCTAAGGTACCATTATTCCAGTTTCACAGATGATGAAACTGAGGTAAGGAAAATAAGGTATTTATAATATTACAATAAATAAGTTTATAGCCAAGGAAATTTGAATCTTCTTTAATTCCATAGCTTGCTATGATAGCACTGCTCTTTTTGTTACCTATTTCCAGCCTAATTTCAAACTCAAATGGAATCTTCTTCACTTTGATTTTTTTTTAATCTAGGACTGTATTTGCTTGTGACTAGTTGACTGATGGCTTTCAAGACATCTTAACAATCCATTTTTTCACTATTGAAGCATTTGTACACATAAGGTATTTTACTTCTTTTGTCTATAGTTAAGATCTTCGGGTCTATAATCTTTTGATCTTTTATGTTTATTTCTGAATTAATACCTGTTTTTGTGATATCAGAAATTCAGACAATAGAAAAGGACACTATAAACATAGCATTGCTCAAATGTGAAATTCAACATCAAGGCCGTCTATGTATTTATATGTTTGTTGCTCCTCTTATTGGTGTCTGTATCAGCACATGTTTCTCATGCTCCAACAGCAGGTGCTTTTGAAAGCTGCCTTGCTATCCACATGCAGTATGGTGCTCCTTAGGGACACCTGTCAACTGAGGCCAGAGCTGAAAGGGAATACAGAGGCTACTCATGGGCACCTGGAGATTCTGTCCCGAGACAGTTGCAACTATGCACTCTTAACAGGGAAGCCATATGCAGATCTGTCTCTAGTGTGTTATCCAGAGAAACTGCAAAATGTCTTTATATCATGATTCCTACATGACATTTTCTCACTCAGAGTTATTTCCAGAATTCCCATAAAAACCCCAGACGGCAGTGATTTCTCAGCAAACTTGAGAAAAAAATGATCATCTTTTTCATCTTCAGTGGACTTATTTTATTTTTTAAAGATTTATTTACTTATGCATACAAAAACTGGGGTCTAGGTCAGAGGTGTGGGGTGGTATGAGGTTTCACCAGAGAGAGAGTAGGTAGCAGAAAAGGCAGATCTATGGAAGTACACTGCTGAAGGGAGCAGCGGGCAAGACAGGAGAGGTCTGCTGCTCCATGTGGGAAGCTCCCTGGCGGGGGATTGAACTCGTGCTGCAGTGGCTCTGGATAGCTTCATAGTGCTGAGACTTAACCTATTGAACCACTAGGGAGGCCCCAGTGGACTTATTTTAACTAGCACTCTAAATGGGTCTAGTAAGAGTATCATGGGGGATGTGTCACAGAGTATGGCAGTAATGTTTCCCATACCTAGTTTTGCAGCAGTGAGTAGAAGGAAGAAGAGAATGGTGCTGATAAGCTGATAATTATAAGCTGAGTTGTTTCCAAGATCAAGGTCCCCCTCAGATGTGGGAAACACTATTCACAGTCAATACTAGGTTTGCTAGAGTTTCAGAAACCTCATGTATTGGGAGGCCATGACAAGGGATTTGTTGTACTCTGGATCAAGGTCATAATTTGATGACTCAAATATGCTTTGAAGCCTATCTGAATCACCAACATAACTTTGGGTTAGTTTTTTCCAGAGATGATTAAATGAATTTCTTAGAATCCAATTTTCTTCTGGTTGGTGGAAGAAGGAAGCTCACATACTCATACTGTTAGCGGAAACCCAGCGTTCTATGTTGCATGTGTGTGTGTATGACAGTGAGATTTAAATGAGGCAGGAAGGAAATGTGGTTGTTTGAAATGACAGTGTGTGGTATTAGAGGGACTAGTGGATGGAGTGTCTAACTATAGCTTATATCCCTCCCTAAAGCTCTACAAATTTAGCAGACAATGTAAAACTGATGCTAGCCAAATACCACATAACCCAGGTAGATCTGACCTTTAAGCACCTGTTTGGAGATCTTTACTAAACACCATGTCATTCTGTTTAAGGTATGATCGGAAGTGATGAGTCACAGGATTTCTTTTCAGCATCCACCAGAGGATAAAATGCTCTTTCTTTACCTTGGGGATTGCATTTATAATTTTGTCACAACTAATACATAATAGCTGATATTTATTGAGTTGCTTCCTGTGTGCCAGACCCAGCATTAAGTACTATCCAGATATTTTTTTTTATTTCATAACTTTATAGGTGAGGAAATTAGTGCTGTAAAAAAACCAAATGAGTTACTGAAGGCCAAATTACTTTCCTAATTTTATATATATATATATATATATATATATATATATATATATATATATATATATACACATACATACATATACACACACACGTTATATAGTTGTATCTGAAACAAAATAATTCATTAAAATTGAACATTTTCTTGCCATCGACATACACTCTAGGTTCCTCAGTGCTGAGAGGTTCAGGAGAGCAAGAGACCTATAAGTAACCTTAGGGAAAGACGAGATGTGAATCTTAACAATCAGATGTCAAGTTTAAAACTATGTTACACACCCCACCTCAGTTCCCAATCAGACACATCTCTTATCACATCTGTTTAAAACCATTTAATGACTTCCCAAAATACCTAGAAAAAGTCACACTCCTTAGTGAGGGTTACGAAGTTCTTGTTAGATTACACCCATACTCTGCTCACAGTTCAAATTACTCTCGCTGCTGCACTAGGAGGAAAACACTGGACTTGCTCTCAGTTTGCCAGATTGAAAATTCTTTCCTGCCTTGAAGCCACTGCACATGCCGTTAATGTCCATATATGTCCTCTACCCTTTCTCTCTATCTTGGTCTTAAAAGGCACTATTTTGAGAATCTAATGAAGAGCCTTTCATACAAATTATCTTCTCTTCCAACTCAGGGCCCTTTATTAGCTTCAGTTGTTTGCACTCATTTATGTTTTTGGGTTTGGCTAGTGTCTATCCTCACTGAGGATAGGCTTACCTGCTTAATCAGGCTCATGTAGTGACTTTGTTGCTAAGTAGAATAAGTGTTCTGAACATGACCACATAGTTGAGGATGCCAACCCTTAGGTCAAATAACTTTTTGAAAGTCACACACACAGTGAGTGGCAGAGCTGGGATTTGAACTCAGGCATGCTCAATTCCAGGATCTACATTCTCCTTGGTGCTTTTGAAACCTTGAGAGTTAATGGATCTGTTTAAATTGCTGTAGTATCAGGAGAGTCCAGGTGATTCAATTTCTAACATAATCAAAGCATTTGTTTGTTGCCATATGCATTAAATAGCTTTTTAATGGACTAATTTGGAATATCCTCATTCTGCAGAGGCTGACCTGGTCTAATTTCATAGTTGAGTAGAGTGTGGTGAATGTGTTCATGTTGAAGCAACATATTCTAAATTTGTATGTTATAATTCCTGTTTTGGTGTCTTCAAACTATTCCTATTCTTTATTTAAAAGCCACATTATTACAGATTTTTACTTTTATTTCTTAAAAATCATGAGGGAAGAAACATTGAGTAGAAAAGGAAAGAGAAAAATATATGTAGATTCCTTACTTTATAAATGTCTATGATTATTTAAATATGAAAACTTCTGACTGAACATTGAATTCTAGTGATCTGAGCATCTGAGAGGCTTTGAACTGCTTAGGAAGGAACCTCCATCTCATGGCCAGACAGATCTGACCTTTAATCTTGTTGCCTCTTATAATCTGGGGAAAGATGGTGAATTACTGGCTTTGTCTAAGCCTCAGTTTTCTCATCTGAAATGGGAATAAAAATGATTATCTGGTACACATATTTGTGATAAGGAGTCAATCAGCTCTCCCAATTCCTTAGAAAAGAAGTACAAAATCAACAAGAGTTTATTTTCTCTTCTAGAAAGAAATTGTGCTAGCACTACTAAAACAGGCAGAAACTTCCTATTGCCTCTCTTAGGTTTACCTCCATTCTAGTTTTATTTGCAATTTCTTTAGAAGAAATAGCCAAATATGTCATACTATTAATAAAATTCACTGCTATTCATTAACTGTTTAAATGTGCTTATATATAAATATGTCTTATCCTAAATGCTTTACACTAATTAGCTTGTTTAATCTTAAAAACAAACAGGAACCTAAGGGTCTAAGACGATGAAAAAAGAAATCTTCCTCAAGATACTTAGCCAGTAAGTGGCCGTAATTGCTGAAACTGAAATATAAACTTCTATTTCTTAATGAAATACTTCCAAAGACTATTGCTTATCTGGTAGTAGTTAGCTGTCACAATAGGTCCTGTTTTCAGACTTAATACATAGGAAACTGAGGCTTAAAATCTGTATTTGTGGGAATTTTCATATTCTGGCTTAATAATGCCACTAGCATGCTCAATTTAATAGAGCTTCAAGCCTGTATGTGTACTGTAGCCCCCAAAATTGTGGAAGGGAAATTCTATTTGTCCTCTTTGCCTTTCTAAATAGTAAGACCCACCTTCTTTGTGGAGAAATAAGTACTAACTTTTGCATGGGCTTCCTATCTACAGTTGTCTCCTTTCTTTTTAATATCTATAGTCCATGCCTGACACTGGAGTACGGCTTTTTGTTTAATAATAGGTCTCTATAACCATGGTGGGGATTCTGGTAGGTCAAAGAATGTAAATTGGCATACAAAACAAGATGTGTTTATTGAGTGCCAAGTGCATGAAACAGTCTGTGCTTGATGCTGCCTCAGTATATAAAGTTAGCTGAGATATTGTCCGGCTTCCAAGAAGACTACATCATCACCTACTGAGTCCTGTGGATGTTTTCAGATCTCAGCTATTCAGGATGAATAAATCTATGGATGAGTAAACACTATTGGGAAGAGTTTTTCTAAACGCCAAGGAGACATCAAAACTAGAGTATACACAGTCTGTTGTGATTTACGGTCAAGTTGAAGAGAGAATACAAACAATATACAGTGGGTAGATCCAATTACTTTTCACCACCTTAATGGGGAAATTGTGACCCTTTGGGTTCAGAGAAATCCTCTGAGTGAAACCACAGTATGACCTTGAATAGAACGAATGGTTGTATTTGCTTCTCACTAAAAAGCAGACAAGCCTGGCATTTGTGGGAAGCTGATGTGTAAGAACCACTAAACAGCTTCCACTTTGCATTATCACCCATTTTATATAACAGGAAGACTCTTAATGTTAATTCTGTAATTTGAGCATTAATATTGTGGTTTCACATCCTGTAAATTAAAGCTGCATGGTGAACAAAGAGCTGGCCATGCAGAGTGTCCAACAGCTCTCGTCAGTACTCAGACACCTCAAGATACAGGTCAAGGACAAGAGGCCTGGCCATCCCAGGGATCAACTAGTCCTTGTTTTCCTACCTGGAATGCATGTCTACACCCTCTTTTCCTCCAACCCCCTTGCTCCAGTCCTCACTTAGGTATTGTATTCAGCTCTTCAATTTATACCTGGTTTATTTACACCAGTCAATATGTTTCCATTGATTGAACAGACACTAGCTGTTAATACAACTTCAGAGAACTAACTTAACCTCAAAATAGCACATGCATTGACTATATGTAGGAAAAGAAGAAAAAAACATTTGCTCAAAGTCCAGATAATACACCATTTGTCATAATGCTGATACTTCTTTTGGCCCCAAATACAAAAGTCATGAGTCCTGGTTCCAAATGTGTGGAATTTTAGGGAAATGCTCTAGTTGGTCCAAGAATAGTCAGTTCCATGAGGCAGTTCTTCAACTTTTCTGCTTTTTTTCTAGGTTGAGGAGTACTTTTACTTTTTAGAGTTGCTTATGGATTAAGGCAGGGGTAAGAACACTTGACCTTGTAATTATAGGAATGAGAAGTCAGAGTAGATTTTAAGTACTATCATAGTAGGGACCACTCTGTCTTGTTTACTTAGGTATTTTTATTCCCTAACAGATAGATATAAATGAAAAAGAATATCTGGGGCTTCTAGAGAGATTGTGGAGGCATTGTCGGCAATTTACAATACAAGGCACATCATGCCCCTTCCTTCATTTCAGATAGAACAGCCCCACCAGACTTTTTCCAGATGGAATGAAGGGTGGAGAAATGGAACTGTGACCCAGACACAGAATAAATAATACTTGATAAAATTTCTTTCTCTTTTGATCCAGTCTTTTCTTTCTGTTATTGAGAAGCCAGTCTATCTTAACAGAATCAAGAATAGTAGGTCATTGGTACAAATGAAAGAGACCTTCAAATTACAACTACTTTAGAAAATGACCAAGACTTTTTATGACAGAGGTTTCACTTGTAATTCCATTTTGTATAATTTATGTTATGCTCTTAGGGTCTTCATTAGTCACAGAACTGTGACCAGTCTTTTGCCATCCCCAAGGATGTCAGAAATGATGTCTACCTTTATTACTTCTTGTTTCAAATATGAAAGGAGTAGATTTCCTTCAGAGATTTGGTGTTTAATTCTGAACAAGCAAAGCTTTTTAAGTTTTATGGTTTCATGCCATGACTTTTATCTTATGTAATGTGTCTCACTTTGTATTTCTCTGTGCTAAATAGTTAAGGTTTCACAGAGTCTTTTGATGTCAGTGATAGAATTCACATATCCAAGTATTATGGAACAACTGGAGTAGGATGGTCATTTCCATGGGGAATCTTAAATAGAAGAGGTATGTTTATAGAGAATGGTAAAGAAGGGGGTTAGAAGGAGAAGGACATATACTTTGGCTTAATCAAGGTTAGCAGCGGAAGCATGTGCACCCCACAGTCAGAATTAGGATCTGGCTAAAATGACCTATTAGTACATAACCCAGTGCAAGTGGAAATGGATTATCTTAAGGATGGCCATGAAACAACAAAGTTGACTTTTTTATTTCCATCTTTCAGGTAGCCACTTTGCTTTCTAAAGTATGCCAAGATTGTCATGGTGGTTTGGGGCCTGACGTAGTAAGTAAAATGGACAAGTTTTGGGATTATGTTTTAGCAATTGTGAGATTAATTGTTTTAGCAGTTGTGAGACTAAGTTCAGCATTATTGATGCCGTGATCAACTTGCTGATTTTCACTGTATGAGAACACTATTTCTAACATTTACTTGATATCCCCTTTAGATCCAGTAAGATCAGGAGGAGGGGTTGGGGAATATAATGTTCTATGGCTTTCTGCAATATACCTGGCTATAAATGGGCTCTTAAAGGATATGAGGTCACTGCAACTTGATCTGGAACAGCAACTGGTAGGGATCTGCTTCAGAGACATACCTGTAACATATCTTTCCTCTAAGATCTGCTTGACATGACACAACGTTGTTTGAGACCAGTGAGAACACCTGGGAAATGAAACAGGTGGCATTCAGAATCACAGCTCAATACAAGGGGAATCATATGAATATTATTTAAAAACATAATTTTATAGCTAATTTAATATTTAAATTATTATAACTTATATTTATATTTACATTTTAAATATAAGTGTAAATTAGCCAATGTCATCTAAATCACTCTTCATTAAAAAGAGCTTAGAAAATCTTATCCTCCTTAGTATTGAGGATGATGCCTTTGATGGCTGACTCAGGAAAAACAGAGAAAATAGGTTAATCCATCACCACGATAAATTTGGAAAAGATTTAAAGGGTTTGATTTGGCTATTCTACTTCAAAACTTGAAGCCAATGTAGTGTTATGTTTAGGTTTTGAATGGCTATCTCAATATTTAGAGTGGGTTAATAGAAAATAATTATTTAAAATATTAATCAGCAGACATTTCTGAAGTGGCTTTTTTGTGTAGAGTTCATTAAGTTAGAGAGAAAGTTTAAGAACTAACCTCTGTCTGGACAATGCTTATAACCTAGTTGTAGAAACAAGATGAGAATACTTGAAACAATTAGACAGCAGTACAAGCGATCTATGATTAAAGGGTACACTGAGTATTATACACTCTAAATTACATAGACATTCAGTAGAGAGGGAATAAAGAAAGATGGAATATTCAGGAAAGCTAGAGGAAGAGATGATAGTAGAAGCAAGAAAATGTTACTTGACAATTAAATCCTTGATTAATGTTAGTTGTCAAGCTCTAGAGGAACAACTATAAAACCCTTTCACAACAAGCAAGGCTATTTATAATCTGATTCTATAATTTCTGTAACTTCAATAACCACCCCTACCTACCTTGGCTTCTATACTCTAGCTATATAAAATGATTTTCAGTTCCCTGAAAGTACCTGCAGTACCTGGTTCTATCCTTGTCATATCTGAGTCTGTTCCTTGGGTCATCTACTACTTTCTCTCATATCAATAAGAAGTCCCGGTTCATCTTTTTTCTCTTCCCCCGCACCAGGTAATACTGGTTAGTAGCACCACATGTGATTTAATGGGACAGGGATGGGTTCACAGTTCCTCAGGTCACACCCACCCCAGAGCATGGTCTTTTGCCATGTACCACTGGGCTTCCATTCCACTTGGTTGCAAGTACCTCCATCTCATCTTTTCAGGTCCAGTTGAAATCCTAGTTCTTTTGTAAATTTCTATAAAGTCCCTTTATCCTAGATATCTTCTAATTCTTTTCCTACCTCTGAGCTTTGCTCAGAATTTTCTTATATTCCATACAGCTTCTTGACATTATTTGTTCTGGTCTGTGAGTGCCCTAGAGTAGGAACTATGGCTGTTATCCCCTTTCCTGGTGTACAGTGCCAAGGAATGTTGGTTGACTAAATCAGTATATGAATGTAAAAGAGGATATTGAAAGTCCTGGTTAATTAGCATTATTAATTAACTGAGTATTAATGCTTCATTTTAACCCTTGGTATGAAAGGAATCACAATAAAGAATGTCTTTTCCTGCCTAACTACATGCCATACAATATGATCATTCACCTTTTTAATCCTTGAAAATGTTGATTTGTTTCATTTTGAGCATGGACTCTCTTACTTTGGATTTTCATGGAAAAAATATCAGAAAATTGAGTTGAATCTCTACCAATATAAGCCATACCTGAAAGTTACTGAATAAATCCCTGACACCAACTTCTTTTACTGTGATTTATCTGTTTTGTCCTAGAAGTTGAACATGAAGAAATTTCTGTTTAATGAAAATTCAAATCAAAACGTGACTGTCAACAGGATGCAAACACAGTGAATAACAATTACATACACAGAGAAGGAGCAGGAGGTGCATTCAGTAAGTGTGGTAGATTTCTAATAGCAGGATTGCCAGTTCTGTGTTGAAACAAGTGGCAACCCACCATTCACGACTCATTCCAGGAATTCCGTAGAAGGTAAAATAAGTGGTTAGTCATGCACTCATTGTTAATGAAAGGGACCAAAATAAAGAAACATCCCTACGATGTGTCACCCCCCCAACTTGCCTTTCTGCCCCCTGTGTGTACCTTAGGCGTTGATTCACTTTTCTTTCCTGATCTTTGATTGAACAGCTATTTCTAGCTTAGTTGAATGGAAGGATACATAACGATTCAGATTGTTGAATTGTTTTTTGGCTCATATATACTATTTCACTATGATTAAAGAGCCAAATTTATACATGCATATCAAAACTGTCATACCCTGCTGATACACAGATTGGTTTCAATAGATCATGGGCATCTTTCAATGAGGTTATGAGCAGCAGTCATGAAAAAAAAAAAAAAAACTTTTGTTTTTATTTCCTAAAATATGTATTGATTATATTCTTTGTGTTAGCCCCTCTTCATGTTAGGACCGTATCCTCTTCATCCTTGTATTCGTACGCAGTATAAGACACACAAGTGATTCTCAGTAAGTTTTTTGAGTATCTAATACAATCTTCTCTCCAGATTAAGAAACTTGCACTTAAGAAACTTACAGTCCTGTGGAAAAGCAAATATAGCATCAACCTCAGACCAGGTGGCCCAGAGTGTGGCATATATCTTAAAGGGCCCAAGACTTCTTAGATGTAGCAGGTTGGTGTTAGGAGGTGATGTTTAAGCTGGGACTTAATGGAGAAGTAGGTATGTGGCAGGCACAAAGCCCTGGGAGCAGCATTCTAGGTGAAGGTGCAGCCCAGGAAAGATCCAGTAGAACCTTCCCATAGAGTCCAGGGCCCATGGTAGGGACAGCTGTGAAATCACATCTTACTAGGAGGTGGGTGCTTTCTCTCCATTTCCAGAGGGTAAACTGGCATCCGGAAAGCCCTGGACATGCTGAGATCTTCTCTCATGTTTCTCTCTAGATCTGGTTGAAGGCTGGCCCCGCCCAGTCTCTCTATTTTCACTTTCACTCCTTCCAGATCACAAAACGAAATGGAGTTTTCTTCAAAGTGACAGCTAAATCTCAGCCCCTCGCCAGCTGCTGTACCAGTGCCGCTTAATTCTGTAATCCTTTTGCCCTCCATTCCTCGTTGTGGTTAGCAAATGCCACGAAATGTTGGAGTGACAAGTGAGTTCTCTGTGCCTGACACATCTGCTGGAAGACTTGATAAACTGCAAATACCATCACAGTCATTTTTCAGGTGCAGCCTCAGAAGCATGCCCAGAGAGGAACCAGTCCTGGGAGGTAAACTGCCACCCCTCCTTGCTGGCTCCCTTCCCCTGTCTTATATTTCTATGAACTTGGCATGTTCAGAGCTGTTTTCAAGGGAATACTTCTAGGGAATATTTTCCTTTACTTCTTTAAAATAGACTGACATCAAATCATATGCTCCGTTGTCCTTCCGTGGACGATACTCTTTGCCTGCCTAGAGCAGAGGCTGGGAATGGCCCAGTGCTGAGTCCCAGAATATCTAACAGTGTCATACCACATCCTGTAGCTTTTCAGAGTGCAGAGACATACCATGATTTCCTATATAGTCTATACATTACAACACAGTTTCCACATGATCTTCCTCTTCTAGGGAAACTGGAAACCCTCCTTATTTAGCACACTGTCAGCCTGCTTTACACTGTGCTGAAAGGTATATCTGCATCTCTCTCTCTCTCTCTCTCTCTCTCTCTGTCTCTCTCCCTCTTTCTCTCTCCCCCCCGCCTTTTCTCCCTTCTCCAAGTCTCTTTCTCTGGGGAGCAGTATTAGTATTCTGTGGTACACTCTTAAGCAAAACCTGAGAAAGGAATTAATCTGTCACTAGGAATGAATGTACTGGACAGTGATTTATGCAGATGCTGCACTCAAAGTGATGGCGTTCATTTCATCTGTACTTTTCACAGCCTTTCTCAGAGGCAACACGCAAACTTGCATTTAAAATAACATTGCAGCTGGGGGACTGGGCACTACCAGTTGCTGAGCTCCCCTGCTTCTAGCCACCAGACGAGATGAACCCAGCAGAAGGACAGGTCAGCAACTCATGCAGCTGGAGTAGATTCTGGAATTTCTCAATCCTTGACCTCTGTACTTCGTTGGTCTGCTGATCCACAAAATCTCAGTTAGCTCAAGTCTATCCAGCTCTTTGCATCTCTAGCCTGGTCTCAGAAATGCCCCAGAGTGCCATTGGCCCTTGTCCCTCTTTTCCACAGCCCTCAGTGCTTTGAGATTCTGGTCATAACCAGGGAAAGATTCATTAGAGCTGGCATTTCTGCTGGCTGGCTGGCTGGCTTCTGCACGGTTTTCTGGCAGCAAGGCTGAGAGTCTCCCTAGAGAGCTTATTTTCCTGAAATCCCCCCTGTAGTTTTACATACATAAGTGGGCTGGATGAGGTTGTGAAAAGCAGCCTTACTTTTGAACACTAATCCGAATCAAACTTCCAAATCCCTTGATGCTCAAACTATCAGTAGAAGAAGCCTGAATTAAACAAGCTCTCACCAAACCCCCCCCCCCGCCCCGCCCCAAGCAGTCACCTGGCTCAGTACAGGCTCCTCCCCAGGGTCCTGAAGGCACTTGTGTTCTCCTCTTACACTTGCAGGCAACTGGCAGGCCAGAGGCCCTGCTTTTCCAGGTGGGCAGGTTTCTGCAGATGTTTCTTTTACCATCTTGGTGGTGATTACTACTATTTTTTCCCACCCCCTCTGCTGTCTGGAGATTCATCTGGGATTTATCTCCATAATGAGAAAAGGGAGATAGGGAATGCTGGGGCATTTTTCTTTGACTTAGATTATTTGTCATTTTGATACTCATTTTAAAAGATGCTTTTCAAATATTTAAATATATGTGTGCTCACATAACAGTTCCTGGGGATGAATTGCAGATGACACAATCACTGCTTTATCTCGCTCATGCTCTAGGTCTTTTTTCCTAATCTGGTTGCCAGCAGCATCTTGGTTAGATAAAAGGAGAGTTTAGAAAGAGTATGAACTCTGATCACCATGAAGAACAGTTTTCCTCTTGTTCCTTCAAAGATCCTAACCCCAGTGTATCAGTTTCTTTACCCATCATCTCTGGTGTGCCCTGATCATATCGAAATTGACTGACAGGGAACAAGACTTAGATTTTCTTCATCTGAATATCCTATATATCCGTCTCCCCACACAGACACATGCATCACAAAAAAACAGATCAACTAATTAATGTCCTCTTTCTAATTTTACAAATTCTAGTTAAAGATATTACCTATATGAAAGATAAATAGCCCCATTTATAAGCGGACTCCCACTTTATCGATAGATCAACAAGAGCATTTTTAGGCTTAACTATTCATACAGTGAACAGAATTTGAAATGCAGAATGTTAAAAGGTCTAAGACCAATTATTCTAAGATTGGTGCTTCTGTGTAGGAGAACTAAAGAAAGATTAAGAATCCACATATCTAAATACATAGGCTGAATTGAAAGTGAATAAGCACTAGAATCTTAAAAAGGAAGTTTCATGAAAAAGCATGTCATTTTTCCAACAAATGTTTATTAAGTGTCTATTATGTGATTGCAACAGTGCTGGAAACTGTGGTTACATTGGGGAATAAAAATAAGAGTTCTGTTTAAAGAGGTTTTAACGGGAGTTGAGGGTAAAGAGATATGAAATGAGGGCATAGCACATCATAAAGAGCAGTAGTCGAAAGTATGTGGATCAGGGATGAAGAGAGCCATGCCCTAGCCTTGCTTGGAAATGGGACCAGAGAGAGCAGGGTGGACAATGTCAAGTGCTTTAAAAATCTTAAGAAAAAAGACAAAGATGCACTCTCACCAATCAATGGTAGTTCCAAAAGGATAACCCTGAATTAATCCTTTGTCATGGCATTAAAAGGGGTCAATTTGGGGCAAGATAATGGAGGTCCTATGACCTCCATTATTAGAGAAGCAAACTTTGAGCAGAAAATTACAGAGCTCTCCTATACAAATGACATATTTCCCAGAGCAGTCTAGTTTCCTGGAAATCATAGAAATACTAACATCATAGAAAGTCCATAGAGGTACCAATTCTCTTGTCAATTAACTTCAATAACCATTCATTGAATACTTATTTTGTGTAAGGTGTTATGCTGGATGCTGAAAGCAATGGCTTTCAAATATCAACTGTACTGCATTCTTTATTGACAGCTCATCAATCTATAACTTCATCCCTAATTTATCATGTATCTTATATTCAAGTCAACTTGTTCTCAAGTAATGTGTTTGATTAACTGCATGCCCGGGGCGATGTATATCTCTATGCATGCTGCAGAAAGGCAGTGCAGTTTCTACACCCAGGGTGACTACCATGTGTTTTAGGAGAAAAGAGTGTTACATCATACAATTACAGAATAATCAACACAGCATGTAATTTAATTTCTGAACTCTGTTTATTGTTTTTGTTTTTTTTAAGGTTTATTTTTATTTATTTATGCATATAAGAACGAGGGTGTAGGCCAGAGGTGTGGGGAGTGAGAGGATTCACCAGAGACACAGTGGGGAGCAGAACAGGCAGACTGACTGAAATCCACTGCTGAGGGGAGCAGTGGGTAAGACAGGAGGTCTGCTGCACCATGTGGGTCAGCTCCTTGGCTGGATCAAACTCAGGCTGCAGTGGTGATAGCATGATAACACTGAGACTTAATACCTAGGCCACCAGAAGGCCCTAATTTCTGAACTCTGTAGTGCAGCTGAGATTGAACTGGAGGGTTAGTTTTCAAAAATAGGAACATTACAGGTGAAATCACATAGGATGAATGATGAAGAAGAGGACATATGCAAGGCATACCCTTAACTCAGTGTTTCTTCCACTCAGAATATTTATTCTGCTTCTCCATTGTTTTAAATCTAGTTCACTGGAGTTTTTAAAACCCAGTTCATGACTTTTTAAGTCTTCCATAAAAATAGTATCCATTATTTCTCTATGAAAGTCTGAATCTTCAGCACAGGTTATCTCCCAGCTTTTACTCATTTTGACTTCCCCTACTGTCGATTGAACAGAACTTGGCAAGTGGCAGACATTCTGTGAAATTCTCAATGATGAATCGTTTATGTTGTTGCAGATCTCACAAAACACTCTGAGAATGAGTGATCACCTAATAGATGTTTTCTGAGTTGAATTGAAAATTCACTGAATTACTTCTTTGAACCATGAATTTGGTAACAGTGGACAGGTGCGCTAGTGGGCAAGTCTCAGAAAAGAAGATGGTCCTCACAAATATAAGACAGACTAACAAAAGATCATGAAGACTGGAGGACTCTATACTTCCATGGCAAAGCAGGGGAGGTCAAGAAGGAGGCTTGTATTGTAGGAGTATGATCTACTACATGGTAGTGTTCTAGGGTTTTTGCTAGTTACATTGTCATATAACTGGCCCATATAACTCTGGAATTGTTCTATAATCTTTATTATATTTCCTGGTGTATTCCTTTACTTTGTTTTAAAGATGGCACCCTAATTTCTCTACCTTCCTTAGAGATTTTACTCACTAGAATTTCCAGGTTAGTAATAACAAAACCTTTGTGCTCTCAGTCTTTCTTAAAGGATGAAGTTGTCTAGACTTCCTTTGCCCAATCACATCTAATATCCTCACATGGACCAAAAAGAGCTCCCTGCCCACAATTTTGTACTTTGCATCTTCCCAGCATTCTTCTTCTCCAATCAAATGGAATCCTTGGGAGCACACCCATACTTTAAACTTGATACAGCTACTCAGTTTTCTCTTGTCTGAGCTGCTGAAAGATATGGGCACTCAGAGACTTCCAGTGATTCTCAAAGTAGTGGGTGTTTTTGGCATTTTTTGTCAGCCGATTCTTTGTGGTACAGGGCTACACACCCCTACCCACCCCACACATTCATGGCACTAGCAATTCTTGTTATTAAATGCCAACAGTGCTTTCAGTTACTGTGATCATCAAAATGCCTCTACACATGTCCAAACCAACACTCCCAGTGAGTGGTACCAAATCCTTGTTTAAAACACTGTAATTGGGGCCTCCCGGGGGGGTGTGAGGGGTTAAGTCTCAGCACTGTAAAGCTGTCAGCAGCCACTGCAGCATGAGTTTGATCCCTGGCCAGGGAGATAACCTACATGGCTCAGCAGATCTCTCCTGTCTCACCTGCTGCTCCCCTCAGCAGTGTATTTCAGTCAATCCACCTGTTCTGCTCCCCACTCTGTCTTTGGTGAATCCTCTCACCCTCTCCCTCCACAACCTCTGGCCTACACCGCAGCTCTTGTATGAATAAATAAATACATAAATAAATAAATAAATAAATAAACAGATAAGTAACTGATAAAACACTACAGTGTTTTTGGAGAGTGTTGTTGGAGTGACTTAAAATGCTCCATCCTTTCCAGAGGTTACTATTGGTGGTTGAATTCCCAGCCTTGGGATGCATCATAGAGCACCTTTGCCTCTGCAGGTACAAAAAGGAATGGAGTATTTCACACAGACTGCAGACCTTACAGACTATTCAGAGCAGCGGTGTGGGACGCCATGCCAACAGACACAGATGGGGAGGAACGCCAGCCTTGTCATCCTGATTTACCAATTACACATTGTCTTCAGTGTACCCTTTACTGTATTCAATCTGGTTTCTAACCCCCCTAAGCACAGTGTTTGTTTTTCTGCCACATCTTTATTATCCTGGATTTATTCTATTCCTGGAAATGTTAAAGCCTCTAAACTCCTATGGGAAGATGCAGAACTAGAGAGAGATTTGTACAATTAACCAACACCATTTAGATTGTTTCAAAAGGCTTGATAATATCAGTGTTATCCTTTACCACTGTTATTTGCTTTATTGCATGTTGGTGTGTACATTGAAACATTTGTAACAGCTTGTTAGTACAGAAAGACTGAGACCCAGAGGCCTGAGTGTCCTGCTTCTGAGTCCTGGGTCCCCCCACACTAGTTGGGAACCTTGGGCCCACGAGTCACTTCCTTTCTGTGGGTTTTAGTTTTCTCATATGCAAAAATATGGGACTGAACTTTCAGAAATTCAAGTATATAAATTCTACCCGTGTTGAAATTAAAAATGCATAGCGCTTTGACGGATTAGGAAAAAATTAAATAGTGCAAGAATTCCAAGTCACTAACATAATTTGCCGGTATTTTATTCCTTCCTTCCTTATCTTTCCCAAGCCCCAATATTAGTATGATGGACTGTGTCCCCTGAATCTAGAGCCAAGTCTTAAGTGAATACATAGGCATGGATTGCGATTGTGGTGTGTGTGGACCGCCAAGTGTGGTCGTGCTCCTAGTCCTGCTTTCTTGTTAGCTAACTTGAGCCTGTTAGAGAGGTCCTACTCTGTACGTTTGTTTAGTCTCATTTATTTATTGACTTTATTGTTAATTAAGATTAAAAAATAATTGAGAAAAATCCATACTGCCTGGCAGTTCCCAGTGGAGAGAAGGAGAGGAGAGAAGGGGGGAGGTTGGTTAAGGCAGGGGGAGTAGGAGATAAACTCCCTGGTGGTGCAAGGGGCTAAGTCTCAGCACTATGAAGTTATCTGCAGCCACTGTAGCATGAGTTCGATCCCCGGCCTGGGAGCTGACCCACATGGTGCAGCAGACCTCTCCTGTCTCGCCTGCTGCTCCCCTCAGCAGTGTATTTCTGTCAATCTGCCTGTTCCGCTCCCCACTCTGTCTCTGGTGAATCCTCTCACCCCTCACACCTCTGGCCTACACCCCAGCTCTTATATGCATAAATAATCTTTAAGAAAAAGGGAGATAAGCGGGACTGATAGGCACAGGGCTGAGTTGGGATTTAAACAGCATTGAGGAAGGTGAAGTCAGTAAAAGCTACCCAGAGGAGGTCGCATGGGCATGGTAACAAGGCTTTCACTGGCTTGAAACTTGCCTCAGGCCTCTTTGAAATTCCTTTTTTGTTGCCTCATCTTCCTCTACTGTGTTCCCTGTTTGAGGGTAGAAGATTAAGTGGAGGAATGGATGGTAGTGGGCTTCTTCTCTGCTCCCCACCACAATGCGGCCCTCCCATTACCTTCTAATGTACGAAGATGACACCACAGCAACATCCACTTTAGACACGACCAGTGAGTTTTCTATAATTTACATGAACCTTGCATACTTCTTGCTATGAGTCTACTTCTCGAATCCAAACCACTGGTTCTTTAGGTCAGTGCTGAAACTATGTGATGCTGTGGGCATGGATAATTGAAATAATCCAGATGATTTCAAAAGACTTCTCAGTATCCTATAACAATATAAGTAGAGGAACATACACTAGGTGGGGGAGGGGCAGCAGGACTCTGAAAATATCTATGGAGTTAGCGTATCCTGGAAAAGAATTGTAAATATGTCTATAACCATTTTGTATTCAGTTTTCAGAGTTTCCCAAACATCTTGAAGCTTATCCTGAATATTTCCTTGCCTAATGAAAGCCTTTAAGGAAAGGAGGAATTCATGGAAGACTTCTTTCCCAACCTCATTAGAGAATGAAGCGTGTCCCTGTGGCCAACACTTCCTCTCTTTCCCCAACACCCTTGTCTCTGTCCTCAGGCAATCTGCTGCCCCTCAGCCCAGCCATCTGCTCGTAGCAATGAGAGAGCAGCGTGGTAGCCATAAATCCTGGCAGACAGTGCTGTCTGGCGGTGTGAATGACAGTGTGCAGTATGGAGCCTTTGGCAAAGGGTGAAGCTGTGCCTACAAATCCAAACACTGTAAACCAAGAGGTGGAATAGAATGGAGTGTCTGGCTTTTCCCTTAACCACCAGGTGATATTTCCAGAAGGAACTATGCATCTTTGTCAGTGGCTGTTGGATACTGAGAGGTTGTGGTTATCTTAAGAAAAATAAGTGTAGTATATCTGACTTCTTTCAGCCTTTTCCACCATTTCTCATACCTCCCTCTTTCAAAAGAGTGTGTTGTATAACTTAAAGTGTGTTTGTACAGTTTTGCAAAAATAGCTATTTCTTTTTCTTTTGAGGGTAGGGAGGAGACCCTTGTATATGTGATTGCCCCCAAAATCATATCAATTAACATACTTAATTCAATGCTTTTATGCATTCTAAGACAGAAAAAAATAGCAATTATTTCTAGATTTTTTTTTCATCAACTTGGTATATAAGTAAAATTGAACAGCCAGCAAACTGCGGAACTGCTCCTATTAGTCAGGTAGGGTTATCTACTGCCCTGAGTATTCAAGAAGTGCAAGTCTGAGTGCATACTCTAGGCACCACAAGGCTTACCAGTGAGTGAACCTGGTAGAGGAAGAGGAAGGATGGGAACCGATCTTAGGTGATGTTAACTGCTACATATTAAAATGTTTTAAATGGTACCAAGAGTCAACCATAGTTTAGCTGTTGGATTTGTTCTTGGGAGTATATGTGCCTTATAAGAAGTTTAAGTTTTAATCAATACTTTAAAAGTCCTTTGTGACTCTCTAAAGGAAGATTCCAAGTATGTGCTGAATAATAACAAAAATGAGATGTTTATAGACCTTAAGACGTGGAGTAGCTAGCAATGAGCTAAGGCTGTAGACACCCCAGGATCTTTTTATACTCCAAGATGCCCAACACATTTGTGACATTTTTTCATCAGGGTACTTTATTCGCATCCTTCCCTGACATGTATAGCTTTTGTTGAGTTATAAAGAGGCTTAGTTTCCTGTATTTTCCATTTCCTGTATTTTCCATGTATACACACACACACATACACGCACACACACACACATGATGCTGTGTATACTAGGCTGAGATATCTTTATACAATTGAAATATCTGGATGAAAATTCATGTATATAGTAAACCAAGTGAATTGTTACAAATATCTGTGGGGTTTGGCATTGCAGAAGTAAAATATTTATATTATCTTAATTTTTCATTTTACAGTTGGATGTTTGGCTGATATTATAAAGTTATTATTTCACCCAACCCCAAGGGCAAAAAAAAAAAAACAAAACTAAATCGAAGTTACACTATAACTGTTCTAATTTTATGTACCTATTAGACAAATTAGCATGCTTTAGGTAACTAGTTTTCTAATCTAATGATAATTTTATGAAGTATGATTTCTTCATTTTGTAAAGTGCGCTCTCTACAAGAAGCAAGTCTAAATTCATTCACTCATAGTGTTTATTGCATATCTAAGAAATTTAAGTTATTGTCCTAGGAATTTTTTTTAAAAGATTTACTTCTTTATGCATACAAGCTGGGGTACAGGCCAGAGCCGGGGGGCGGCGAGAGGGTTCACCAGAGACAGGGTGGGGAGCAGAACAGGCAGATCGACGGAAACACACTGCTGAGGGGAGCAGCAGGCAAGGCACGAGAGGTCTGCCACACCATGTGGGAATCTCTCCTGCCAGGCATCGAACTCGTGTTGCTGCTGCTGACAGCTCCACAGCACAGTGCTTAACCACTGCGCCACCAGGGAGGCCCTGTCCTAGGAAGTTGACGAGTGCGGCGTCACTTCAGCAATAATACTAGTGGCACCTCCCAGATGTAGACATGGATGATGACAAATTAGGCAACATGAGTCCTAGGGTTTGGACTTTGGAATTGCTTCTAAATTGAGTGCTCCTGAACTCCAGTTTCCTAATCTCCAAGATGGAAATATTAACATTTTAGCTTCTTGAGGAACCAATAAAAATCATCTAATGAGTCAAGGATGAAAACTATATGGTCCTTCCCAAATATAAGTGATATCATGTAATTTTACATCATTTCTAATATTATTATATGATTATGCATCATAGTTATAGTATAATAATACATATATATGGTATAATAATCCATATATAAAATCAAGTGAGTGAATGAATGCCTTCCCATCTTCCTTTTTTTGCTTACTTACCCAAGTACTTTGAGTTTTACTCAAATAACGATTATTTGTGCCAAACAATTTATTTGTGCCAAATAACAATTATAATTAAATGCTTATACAAAGTTGCTAGAATTCCAGCATGTTAAAATATATAGTGGCCCCAGCCACTAAAATTACTTTAGTATTTACTTTTATTATTAGTTGCAGGTGCTGCATTATATTCAATAAGAGACCTATGAGACCAGCAAGATTCGCAATGCTGTATGATTTAACAAATTCCTAAACCAATTCCTAAGGGAAATTGATATCTTGATAATGTGTCAGAAAGGTACAATAATAATATTGTTTTCCATCAAGAACTATATTCTTCGCTGTATTTCCAGAACACTTTGTACTCTTTTCTATTCTGGGATTGACCAAAATGTTCCCTAAAGGTGTGTTTATAGTTCTCTCCATGTCCATTGCATCAGAAGCACTATGAGAGCTATTACATTTGTATAAAAGCTGGCACATTGTCAACTATAGACTTGTATTTAGAAAAGATTCTTTACCCTTTGCAGTATGCCTTTATGAACTTAATCTTATTTCATTTTTTTCAACAACTTTCAAGGTAGCCCTTATCTCCCTAGTTCGGCGACTTGCCCCAGGGAGCGCTGCTGGTAATTGGTAGGAGCACGACTTCTGATTCCTGGTCTAGTGTAATTATCACTGATGAATCTTGCCTCTATGAATCTTTCTGTCTGAATTTTTGAGCTCTGACAGAAAGGTATTCCTGCTGGGCAGGGGCAGGCACTTTCCTGTCTCACTCTTCCTCTTCACACTGGCCCTCAATCCCCACCTTTTTCTGCTCATCATGTTAGTGCCAGAATTGCTGAGATGTGAAATGAAATATATGGCAATTTATTACTGTTTATGAGAGACTCTGTGACATGGCTGAGCCCACTTGCCTTCTGTGCCGTCTTGCTACGAGATCTGAAAGGATCGACAGATAGATTAGTTTAAGGCAGATTTTGCTGACACTGGTTGCCTCTAAATGGATTATCACTTATCAGTAAATTACTTTTTTCTGAGCCAGGTAATTTTTGATCAACATGTTCATTCTCATTCTTTCTCTTTATCCCCTCCCTCTTCCTTCCCTTCTCCTTTCTACCACCTCTCTCTCTCTCTGTCTGTCTCTCTCTCTCTCTCTCTCTCTCTCTCTCTCTCTCTCTCTCTCTCTTTCTCTCTCTCTCTCTCTCACACACACACACACCCTCTCTCCCTCTCACACTCACTCATTTGATTTTATTTCACTCTCTCACTCTTACCAACACACACTCACAGATTACATACATTGTCATATATACATATGCCTTCCAAAGTAAGCATTAGTGGCTACATCAATATATTAATTTTAAAAAAGCTATTTCTAGATGCTAAATCAAAGTTAAAATTGAATTCAGCAGTAAACAAATTATGGAGCGGTTGAAGTTCCTTTTATAAGGAAGGAATGATTACTAAGTAAGGTAAAATAGTCTCTGTGGTAGGGCAGTAATCCAAACAAGCTTAGAGCTTCATTAGTGCTGTAGTGTTTTTACAGAAACTAGAATTTTGAATGCCATGACCATAGAGTATGCTTTATAATTGCTTTTCTATCTATCTCATGGTGAACCCCTCTGGTAAACTAACACCCTTCTTACACTCTGAAAACCTGCCTCCTAAATTTGTGTATGGGGTAGTGGAGACAGTTTTGATTTACTTACAGAGTTCTGGAAAGGAAAAGATAACAAAGGACCCAGGGTTTTTTGCAAGTCTGAAATGAAATGCTAAGTTGTGGGTTTAGAGAGACAAAAGAAAGAGATAATATAAAAATTGAGGTGGAAAAGTACATTATAGAAGGACTTAAGTGAAATCATAAATTTGGAATTTTGTTAACTGAGAGTCGCCAAAAAAATAAATGCCAGTTTGTAATTGAAGTTCTGGCAGTTTTCTTTCCCAGTGATACAACTAATTTCTCTGACTTTGTGATAGATAGTGATGACATTTCCAGGCCAAAACAGTCTCACTTCTGTACTGTGGCATCATAAACATAATGTATTCCATTGTCAAGAACCAATTGCCATTAATTAGTCTTATTCTTTCATTCTTCTTCCTTTCCTCATATTAAATCTGTAGGTCAAACTGTCTTAGCTGTTGATGAGGTAGGTGCTGCTGTGATACACCAGGGACAAGCAGTACAGGAAGCTGTGCAGGGGACCTGACAGCTGAGCTCCAGAGAAGGCCATGTCACTGTCTCTGGCTGAGATTCTGGGAAAATAAAGGGGCTTTACTTTACTTTCATTCTAAATTTATTATTGCTCTAAAATTTACAATACATTTGCATTTGGGATGAGAGTATGTATTTATTTAATGCCTATCTTGCACTAAACCTTTTATTAGCCATTTAGGTTATTGGTTTGAGGAAAAACAAATAACACTTGCAGATACGTTGTATGTGAGCAGCTCTATAATGTTAATAAATTCAACATGCTTTGATGCTAGATTGCAGATTCCTTGAAGGAAAGGTGTGTGCACAGCCCTGGCACCCTATACTGTGCCTCTCACCCGTAATGAGTTTGTGCCCTGTGAGCTACTGAGTGGCTTCTTTAGTGACTGAAGGCAGGCTATATGCTAAGTAGTTTATTTCATGAGAACCCTGAAGAACAGAGTGATACACACGCTCTAAGAAGCAGATTATCATTGGAGATAGGCTGTGGGGGTGGAGGGGAAGCAAAGTGGGAATCAAAATGTGAATAAAAGCATTACTGTAGCGTCTTGCTTTGGAGACAAAGGGAGCTGATGTTGATGTTCCCCATACAAGTGCATATGCTTCAAGGCAACTGGTAGTCACTCAATGTGTTTAGTGTTCAATTTTATGTCCTCAGCCATCTCCTCTTCCTCTGCTGTAGGCATCTGTGCGAGTATATTCCTTCACACTCTCCCGTAGGCCTGCCTACGCTCTCTTTTTTCCCATCAATATCTTTTCTAATACCCACTGTCAGAACCACTAAAAACTGCGAGGTTTGTTTCTTGACGAATGTCCCATTTTCACAGGCAGTTGAACTGAACTGCAGCTTGTGCTCTGTTCAAACATGTCAATAAACATTATTGCAAAGACGTAGAAGCAATAATGGGAATGTATAAAACTCACCTTTATTGCTTCTTGCCATGAATTTACACGCTGCTCTAAGCAGCTCTCATTCCCTCAAGAAGAAGCTGCAGGAAATCTGTTTTGAGTTGTGGAGGCCAAAGATACTGATTTGGTCGCAGTCCCCTGGAGATTGGAAGTGGAAGTTAGCAGTGCTCACCAGCTCAAATATGGACACGTTATTTCATGCCATGATGGCTTTTTATGAATAATGTCAGTTGTCACAGGTGGGACCGAGGTCTTGCAGGACAGAACATCCAATGTCACAGAAACTCTCATGACGATAAAGATCCCAAGAATGGTGATAATCTAAATCCAGGAGCCCATCACTTTAAATCTGCATTGAGAGAACCAATATATGGAGAGAAGAGAAAAGAGTGAGACAAGCACAGGGGTAGGAGAGAGACTGTTGTGACATATCCCTCCCCAAAACCAGGGCTCTTGAGCCCACAGATCTGTATGGTCCTCAAGTAAGATATGTTTGAAGTCGATATGCATAGTGAGTCTTAGAGGATGAGTGTCAGGATGAGATCCCCCAGGGCTAGGATATGTCAGGGAACAGTAAGTGAAATGCCCAGAAGATTCTCTGAGTAGGTATTATGACCCTGTATCTATGGATTCCATGGACAACAACCTGGAATTACACTTACCTGAAATATACCTAAATCTGCAGATTCTGAAGTTGGGACAAAAAGACCTTCCCTAAGGCAGTCCTAGTCATACCTGTTTCTTCCTGGCCATGTGTCTCTGTGTACACGTGTTCTCATGCTCCTTTGTAATGGAGCTGCATTGTTTAGGTGTTCTTTACTGCTTTACTCCAGGGGTGTTGGGATCATTTAAAGCTAATATTTATTCTACCACATCTCCTTCTTTATCATTTCTACTTTCTAGAATGGTTTCACTTATATGCTCTGAATATATCGAATTCTTTTTAGACTTTTTTTGTAGTGAGAATGAATGGAAAACATAGGTTCTGTATGCTATGGTTGACCACATTTGGTTTACAGGTAGAAAGTAATACAGACCTTTGCAAAGAAGCATGTACTTCCTTTTACTTTTTAAAATTAAATTATTTATTTATTGACATAACATTGGTATATGACAGTGTGCATGTTTTAGGAATATAGATTTACACCTTTTCAGATGTGTTACCGTACCACATCCACCCCCAAATACCCAAAGTTCTCTGCTGTAGTCCACTGGATATCCTGCCCCCTTTGCTCCCCAGACATGACACTCCTCTTCTGGTCGCCTCACCTCTGCAGTCAGATTTCTAGATTTGTTTTAGTTTAGTTGTGTTTGTTGCTTTGTTTTGTTTCAAACCCTCCTGGCTAACACTTGTTCCTTGTCTTTGTGGTTGGCCAGTCTCATGGATGTGAGATGATATCTACTTGCATTTCCCTGATGATGTGATAATGAGTATCTTTTCATGTACCTACTGGCTATTTATAGGTCTAAAAAGAAAACATTTAAAGGAGAAAAGCATTCTCAAAATAGGCAATCATAATCATCAAAAGAAAACATTTTTTTCCTATTTAAAATAAGTTTATGCTCCTGAGAGTATAAATGGTCATAACCTCTTCAGAGGACAATCTAGTGATATTTATCAATATTAAAAAAATGTTCCCTTTGAATAAATAATGTCAATGATAGGAATTCAGATCATAGATATACATAGAACATCTCAACAAAACCATCCATGGACAAGAATGATCACTGAAGCGTTATTTGTCATGGTTTTTAAGAATACAAAATATTTATTGGTACAGGAACTGATTGAATAAAAATGTAAAAATTATACATTTTCATTCTGCTAAGACAACAATATCATTAAGACAAAATAAATACTAGATAAAATGTATATAAACTTCATTGATAATTTTGATTCTATATAACATCAGCATTAATTAAACTAACCAGTGTCTATCTGCTTAAGCTATTTCTTAAGTACCTATTATGTGCAAAATACGAGGATGTTTTAGGAAATTTGTCAGACTGGTGAATATTCTTTTTTCTTTCCTCACTCTCATTCATTATTGGTTATTTTTAATTACAGTGAACAAACATTCAGAAATGAGAGGCAGAATTCAGTCACAAGGGCATTTTCAACAAAATGCCTTTTATTCTCTATTCAAGATAAGATTAAATGATAATATGAGTATTCTCACACTGTTTTTTCTACACTTTGACTGTATAGCTGCTTCTTTTGTTTTAGAATCTAAGCAATATAGAACTTCTAACCCCATCCTTGAGGAGAGGGACCAAAAAAGGTTTGTTTGCATCCACCTCCACAAACACAAACACTACTCCTCCTCCAGCATGCAGAGCAATCTGATCTCAACTTTTCCAAACTAGATTATTTTCACTAACTATAGTCAGTGTTTTCTCAAGCATTTGATTCATGTAGGGGAGGACTGTGTCTATTCTCTGATATTACAAAATACCAAGCTGGCACAAAGGTACATGGGACAGGTATGACCATTCCTTTCCCCCCAGAGGGGACAGGCATTCACTTGGTGGCTGCTATTCATACTATGATGGAGGGGCACAGTAGGAGTAGAGAGGCCTAGAGAGAAATGCAGCATGTAGGAAATCAGGTACTCAGAAAAGCCACCTCTGAGAAGAACTTGGAAGCTTGATTAGGAGTTGATCAATCAAAGGGAAAGCTTTGGGAGAGTGTCCAGAGGGAATTGTCCAGGAAGACAGGTGGTACCTATAAATGGAGGGGCTGGTATGGGAGAGGTGTGAGAAATCTGTTGATTTTGTAAAGAAAGCTGGATCTAGATCATGGAAAGCCTGATCAGAAAACATTTTTATAAAGTACATTGACCTAATTTTCAGTGGGGTGGAAACCATGCAACTATTTAAAGCATGATGCTACATTAAAATCAAAAGGTATATATAGATATAGATATATAGATATAGATATAGTTATAGATCTGTCTATCTACCTATCTATCTATCTATCTATCTATCTATCTATCTATCTATCTATCTATCTATCTCGACACACCATAAGCATTTTACTTTTTCACAGCAAGTACATAGAGTATTTCCTTTGATTCTTCATTTTCTGATTTCCTTATAGGTTCTTCTTCCTTCATTTTTTTCAGTCTCACCAGCCATCTTTTCCCCAGTAGTATCAACAGTCAAAGCCACACCCTGCAATTGATTCTTGTAAATCAGTTCAGCAGGAAAAGCAAACCCTGGGGGTACTTGGCATGCATGGATGGCCAGTAGCCACGTGGCCATTGTCTGTTGCTGTGGTGTTGGTAGCAGATTTTGTAAGATGCATCTGGGGTGGGTTGGGTCTTAGAAATAAAGTTGGAGCAGAAGCTGGGCCCTGCTAGGTCTTATAATAAGAGATAACTAGTTGTGGCATGATTTAGGGACACCAGAAAGAAAGGGGGGTGGGGAGAACGTAGAATCTTAATATGTAATGATAAAGCAAAGTTAGCAGTAAAGCAAAATACCAATAATGACTCTTCAGACATCTTTTAGAAACTCATTATACTGCCCATGGTTGAAGCTTTTTGTTAATGCTAGTGTGAAACAAACTGGACAGTAATTCATGTTACCTAAACTCTGAGAAATTTCAGAGGGGAACTTAAAAATGCAGTCCTGGAGCTCTTAAGTAATGGTTTTGTCAGCTCACAAGAGATAAGTGATAAAGGGGATAAGAGAAAAGAGTACAAATAAAGAAAAGAGTCTTCCCTGTCCTAGATTATAATCTGCTCAGCTCCTCATGAATCCATTCCTACAGTCTAGGTGGCACTTCTTTTTCTTTTCTTGATCTTTGAGGTTTGTCCACATGACCATGTCTATATCAGGTAACATGTAAATGACAGTTGGTCTGATGCATGGTGGCTTATCTGCTCACACCACATGATCTGATGGTTCTGTGTGGCCTTAAGACAGCCCCATTGGTTTGAAACATTGAGCGTTAAATTTCATAAACAATGTTCCAACATGGAGACCTGTTTGTAGTCTTGGCCATTTTTTCTTTCGTTTTCAGTCTAGAATTTTTCTTATTTGCTCAGAGAATTGCTTTTCCAACAATCTCTACAACCTCTAGTGCTCTGGCAATATTAAAGGATGCACTGGGAGAACATAATGCCAATGCTGACTCAGAGAACCCGCCCCCCAACTGCAATTCAAGATAAAACACAGCTTATGAAGCATATGAGCAGAGTACTTCGTATTTGATGTGAGTGTATGTTCAAGTGTGAGTGTGTATGTGTATGTGTGTGTGTGTGAGAGAGAGAGGGAGGGAGGGAGGGAGGGAGGAAGGAAGAGAGAAAGAGAGAGAGAGAAGAAATGTAAAGAAAAAAGGAGAAGAGATTCCCCTTGAAAAACTATAGAAGATGCTTCTCCTGTGGTTGTAGACATGAGTTTGTTATTGCTCTGAATAGTTCTTTACTTTGGTTATCACATGTAACATTTATCAAGAGTAGTTTCATCTTTGCCATGTAAATTTCAAAAGAGGACCAGATTATCATGTACATTGGTTAAGTTATGAATTTTAAGGAAGAGATAGCCTCTGCCCTGATAGCATGTGATCTTAAAAGGGAAAACAAAAAAACGGAAAACAGACATTCAAACAATAATATTCTTAGGTAATGTGAGATAATTTTACTTTTTAACTGTGTCTTTGCTTATGTTTAGTTTTTGCCTAAACTTTCTGGTAGAAGTAGGGGTGGAGAATATTAAAATGCTGCAGTCAAAAGTCTTTATTGAAATAAGTAAGCCAAAGTGGAATAACCACAACCTGAACATTGATGTGCTGAGAGTCTATATGATTCTGGAAAAAGTTGTCCTAACTATGGATGATGGAGACAGTTCAAGTCATCAGATAAAGTATACAAGATCATACACTGAAAGGCAGAGTGAGGAAAGTGCATAGAGGAGAAAGACAAAACAACATTTCCTTTGATAGTTCGGCAACCAGAAACCCCGGGGGGTGGGAGGGCAAAGAGGAGGTGGCATCGGTGAAGACTGTCAGCATTTGGGATACTCTTTTCTCACTTCAGATATGAAATATGGTTTGGAGAAGACCTACAGTTCCTAGACAACAAGGAGTAAATTCTTTTTTTTAAGATTTTTTTTATTTTTGCATACAAGCTGGGGTGCAGGCCAGAGGTGTGGGGCAGTGAGAGGGTCCACCAGAGACAGAGTGGGGAGCAGAACAGGCAGATCAACCGAAATACACTGCTGAGGGGAGCAGCTGGCTAGGCAGGAGAGGTCTGCTGCGCCATGTGAGAAACTCCCCAGCATCAAACTCGTGCTCCACGATGCTGCGCTAAACCCGTTGTGCCATCAGGGAGGCCCACAAGGAGTAAATTGTTAAGACAAATCAGAGTTTCAATCCAAGACCATATGGTTAATAGCAGAGAGCATTCGATCCACAACTTTGCTTTGACCCCTTGTCCATTGCTCTTCTAGTCTCCCAGGCTGTGCATGGTAATTGGGCAGTCGGCCCTGCAGGCTTCCAGTGCAGTAGCTTAGCCATTCTCTCTGCCTGTCCTACGTGCTTGCCGCCATGATCCTTGCCCCACCATGCTTGGCAGAGAACACAGTGCTCAGACTGCCAGAGGCCTCCTGGTTGGTAGGATGCTGATATCTCCTCTGAGACCGTTCTGCTCGCTTGGCAAAGCTCAAGTCACATCTCTTGGCTTTTGCACAGTGCTCTCCTATTCTGCTCAAATGTATCACCCTTGCCAGTCGGTGGGCCTCCGTTAAACCCATGCTGTGGATATTGCCCATCTCATGTTCTGGACGTACTGATTCTGCCTTTGGCTCTACTACGACTACCTCATTGACTGGCTTGCCTTGCTGCCAGTGGGTTGGCCTGACCTGATTTAGATGTTTTCCATTGAGCCATCCCCTGCTTGGCTGGCAATTTATTGTCTGTGCCAGTGGGTAAGTTCCTTCCAAGGGGCTACTGCCACCTTGGGCTCCATCTTCCACTTCCGCTGGCTTTTTCATTGCTTTTACCATCCATCATGGCGAGGCTTCCCACCAGCATTCAGTTGGTTCCATATTGTGGCCAGTCTTCTCTTTCTTTACTGGCCGTCTCCTGCTAACTGCTGACTTGTCTGACCCCAGTGCCTGCATCTCTATTGTGTAACGTGTGCTTCAGAGCCCATTAAATTCAATTTCACTGACTCATTGTTGTTGAGAACATTTCACAGTATTACCTGGAATGTGCCTTATATATGATGACAATTGTTAAAAGTTAGAAAAAGTCAGATTCTTATTTGGTATTCCCTGCTCTAGCAATAGTGTGTGTGTGCCAGATTCTGAACTTTCTTTACTGTTACAAACATGGTAGTTATGAGAACCTCTTGGAGACTCTTGGACTGTTCATCTCAGGGGACCCTTGAAATAAAATCCAGTACATCTTTTTTACTTTAGACATGGCAACCCCACAATTATTCCAGGCAAATGAACATCTAATTTCTAATGGCCTCAGGAAGAAGCTCTAGGGAACTCATTCTAGTATTTAACAACCTTCTCTGTTAGAAATATGTCAAAATCAAGGTAAATGTCTATGCTCTCTGTCACCCTTTTAGAAAGTCTGTTCCCTTTTTGGTGGCCGTCACTGGACATAAATGGTTGATTAAAAGAAATTTGATGACCCAAAATAAAGCAAGCAATAAATGTCGACAACTTGTTTCTTATTTTATCATGACTATGCACTTTAAATTCCTTTCATCTTTTCTCCTATAAGAATTTGGTTGATTAATTCTTTAATTTGTAATTTGGAGACTGACTTGGCATACAGAGAAAGGGTGAGCCCTCAACAGGCTCAGGGTGCTTAGCAAAAATGTAAAAATCAGCCAGCCAGCAAAAAGTGCAGGGGCCCTCTACTGGGGTGCCTAGTATTAGAATGTACCAAGTTGCTCCCTGAGGCCATGTCGCTTCTATGCTCAAACCCATGAGTGGTTTCTCAGTGAACCTCTTCTCTGCCCTGCACAGCTGTCGAGCTCCACAGGATTGGAGCATCCATTGCAAATCTAGCTCTTCCTCTCTTCCAGTCTGCTCCTACCAAACTGGGCTACTTAGGCCCTTGAATATCCTACATTATCTTCTGCCTCAAGCCTTTCATATGCTGCTCCTCCTCCTAAAACTCTTTCCCTCTCCCTTTGCAAAGTTGATTCTATCTCATCTTTGTAAGTTTCAGTTTAAATGTCATCTCTTCCATGGTGCCTACATGACAGCCCCCTCCCCTATTTCTTTGTTGTACTTCTTCCTTGCCCCACCCTTTTATGGAATTTTAAATTGATAACTGAATATTTGTTTCATATTTATGGTCTCCTTTAATTCTAAGCCTTGTATATGGTACATAATGGGCATTTAATAAGTTCTTATTGACTGAATCTTAAACAGAGGGATGACTCTATTGGCTGTGAAAGAAAGAGGCCCTGTAAGTAACTGGCACTTTCATGGAACTAGAACAGTAGTTTCTAAGGATGTTAGCCCATGTTTGTTGCCTATCTTTCCCACTCATGCAGAAAAGCAGAGATTCTAGAAGCCAAGTCTAAGCTGGCAAGCTTTGAAACAGCAAGCTTGTCCTGGAGCTGATCCTCGTTTCACCTGCTATGGCTCTTGTTAATTTAGTGCTAGTTAAGTTGACATCTTGTTTCCACTGCGAGTAATAACAAGATAAAAAGAAGCAAATAGAATAAGATAAAAGAAGATAGAGAGGCCCTCAGAGGTCCTCATTTATTCTCAAATCACCAAATACCCTCTTTTTGATTCTATCTAAAACTAAACCTCTAGTTCCACTTGTTCTTACAAACCACAGCAAATTATTGCTCTACATTACCATCTTGGTGTCCTTCTCTTATTGTAAATTTAATAGATTTGGGACTAACCTTAATAGATGCATTATCTAATAATATTTGTTGAATCTCTCAAATATGTTAGACACTGCTCTGGACATTCAGGTTATGGTGATGAGTGATTATCCATTCTAGCAGGGAGATATGATGATAAACAATTGTTCTTTCTTATATAAATGTGCTATTACTAGTTCCAATATGCTACTCAAATGCAATGTGCTGTGAGAAAATGTGACACTTAGTACTAAGTTAGTTTGGGAAGTTATGGAACTCTTCTGTCTAGAAGTGAGATATGAAGGATGAGTAAAATTAGGCAAGAGGAGGAAGCATTTATCAGGCAGCAGGAAAGTATATGTGAAGGCCTAAAAGGGGCACAAAGAAATAAAAGCAGTGTGTGGATTGTGGTGAGAGGACTAAGTTATGAGACAGGGAGAGTCCCTGCATATGTTATTATCCCATCTATGACTCCATGATTCTTTTTCTTATTCGTGGTTTGTTTACCTAATAAGCCCCCTGTAGTCTTGTCACCAAGACTAAGCACCGTTTTCTTCTGTTAGCACTGTCCATTGTTTCTGCCAATATATGGGCAAGTCCTGTGTACTTAACCTCTTTTTATCCAAAATATAGGACTTTTTATTTAAAAAAATGATATTCAAGACACACAAACAGTTCACATTCACTGTAGGACAACCAAAAAAATACAGATAAGAAAAATGAAAACTTTGTTCCCCTTGCCCTCTTGTTTTTTCCCACTTTAAGGAAATTATTGTTAAATTTTGTTAATCTTTTGGTCCATTATAGCTGTTGGATACACACAGTAGGGCACATTCACACATTAGGGCACGCACACACACACACACACAGACAAGTTTGCATTCATTTGCAACTTCTTTTTTTAGATTTAAAATCACTGTTAACTTATATTTTAAAAATAATTTATATATTTGTAGCCTACTTCTCTCTCAATATTTCATTATCAAAATTTCCAACATACGAAAAAGTTGAAAACACTATTTTAGACACCTCTATGGTCATAATTCGAAGTCCCTAACATTTTGCAAAATTACTTTATCATCTATCCATCTCTACCCATGCATCAATTTCTGATACATCTTAAGATTAAGTTTCAAATAAATTGCAATGTTTTATACTAAGTTGTGGATATTCTTTTTATATCCTGGTTACAAGTCCTCAATAAGATATATTGTCTCTCTCCCCAATATAATGTTATTCATGTGCTATATGAACATTTTATACCAGCCTGTAGTTTACCTATTAACTTTCTTAATGATGTTTTTTGATGACCATAATTTCTGATTTTGATAAAGTTAAATTTACCATGCTATTTTTCTTGGTAAGGTATAGCTTTCTGCATCCTGTTTAAAAACCTTTTCTACAGTCAAATATAGGATTTTATATTTACTCCTGTTACATTTCATCTTGTTGATTTCAACCTAGTATTCTAATATGTCAAGATTATTTTAAGTCTAGCTCCTGTCTTCTGCTATATTAGATATTGCTTTTCAGCTACGTGTTACCTACAAATTTGACAAGGTGTTGAATGTTGAATGGGAAAGAACTTTTCTCAAGGGCAATTAAAATCAAGGTCACGTTTTACTGTCCCATTTTTCAAGATATTATAGAAGACAGTGCCATCTTCTCTGTTGAAGTGACACAGAAGACTGATTTTGGAGTGTCCTATTTTACTACTTGAGAGGCTTATTTTTGAGGTTCATTGTTATGTTATTGAGCTGCCTATCAATACCTGCTGTTTACTGATTTCTTCTCTAATTTTTCCCCTCTGTTGTCTCTCTCCCCAGTATAATGTAAGATCCATCAGAGTAGACACCTGTCTTTTAGCTACTATCATGTACCCAACAAGACAGAGATACCTTAATTTATATTTGTTGAATTCACTAACAAACAAGTGTTTAAAAATCATCATTTAATGTTTCTTCCCAGAATTTTGCCAGAAATGATCTTCTTGACTTGAATTTAGGAAATTTACTTCTCAACCTCTAGAACATTGTTCTGACTCTGGTGTTTCTGTTGATTATTTTCCCAGTTTTCCATCACTTTTTTCCAATTTCACTGAGGTATAATTGAAAGTACAATTGTAAGATATTTAAATTGTACAATGTGATGATTAAATAAATGTACATATTGTGAAAGGGTTTTCCCCTATCAAATTAATATATACAACATCTTGTATTATTTTTTTGATGGTAAATTTTAAGTTTGATTCTTTTAGTAAATTTCTATACAGTATATTGTCAACAATAGTCAATATGTTAGATCATCAGGCCTTATTCATCTTGTAATTTAAAGTTTTTTATCATTTATAGACTTCTTCCTGCTTCTCCTACTCTCAGCCTCTGGCATCCACTTTTCTATTCTGTTTCCATGAGTTAATTTTTTTTTTTTAAGATTCTAAACATAAGTGATATCATGAGGTATTTATATTTTTCCTGTTTGGCTCATTTCATTAGCATAATTCCCTGCAGGTCATCCATGTTATTGCAGATACAAGATTTATCTCTTTATTAATGACTGAATGATATCCGTGTGTGTGTGTGTGTGTGTGTGTGT
>PVIJ01012338.1:0-50165 GCA_004024925.1 Scalopus aquaticus
CTGGAGGTTCCAGCTGAGGAGCTTGTTTTCCAGGATAACTCCAGGAAGGCTGGAGATGACTTGGACCGTCTCCTTTTTAAGTCAGAGCCCTCTGCAAGGTAAGACTGCAGAAACCTAATCTCAGCCCACCGGGCTGGAGACACAGCTCTTGTGTGAATGACTCTTAGCTCTTGGGCTCCCCAGTCCACATAACTTCCTCCTTCCCTAGACAAACCCCCTCACCCGGGGCTGTGCCCCTTTCCCAAAAGGCCAGTCCACTCAGGCTTTCTAGAAGTCACAACTGTACTACCTACCTTCTCTGAAGTAATACTAAACTAAAGGAGTGAGCCCCCCCCCCCCACTGGAGAAGCACAGGGACCCCATTATCTCCAAGATCTTCCATCTTCTCTGTACACATAAGTTGATGGAACTTAACCGTGTGGCCAAGCAAGAGTTTTGTTAACTTTTTGTTAACAGTGTTGGGGTTCCACTTCATGGAGCCTAGAGCCACAGGGAGTAATTTCCACTTTGTAAAGAGCCCGCCCATTTCCCTCGGGGCTTTCTCCAAAAGGCCAGGAACAGAACAAGAAAAGGGAAGGGCGGGAAATAACGTAAACTTTAAACTATTCTTTGGTACTCTTCAGACCCCAACACCACAGAGAGCATCTGGAACTGCCTTTGCTCCTGGAGAAGCACGGATAGGAGAGCACCGGAGACTACACCAAGACATGGTCCTAGCTTAGAATTAGCATCCGGGTGCGGATCTTTTATAACCAGGCGCTAAGGACACAGGAAAGCAGGAACACAGAGCTAGCGCAGGAAACAGAAGAGAAGCCCGAACACCCCAAGCACCCTAGCCGCCCCGTCGGCACCTGGAATGGGCCACCAAGCTCGGGCTGAAGCGGCTGCGCCGGGTCCCCTCCCCAGGTGCGCCCTGCGCCCCGCACCGCGCGGGCGGCGCCTCCTTACCTTGCGCGAGTACGGGGGCTTGCTCAGGTGGATGCCGTCACGGACCAGCTTATCCCTGATCATGATCTTCAGCTTCAGTTTGGGGTAGCTCACCAGCTCTCTGCTGCGGGGGGCGCTCGGCGGGCTGCGGGGGTCCCCGCGGGGGGCCTGGGCCGGGCCGCCGCACGGCTCCCCCCGGCGGCCGGTGGGGACCAAGACCGCGGGCGGCCGGGGCGGCGCGGGCTGCGGCTGCGGCTCCAGCGTGAAGTAGAGGCCGGCGGCGGCGGCGTCCTGCTCCCGCAAGCGGCGCACGGCCTCCAGGATGCGGCGGCGGTGCGCGGGCGCCAGCACCCCTATAGCGTCCAGGTCCGGGTCCCCGATCTGCTTGCACACCTCCAGGTCATCGTAGCCGTTATCCACGAAGGACTCCGCGTACTGCGGGAGCTGCAGCGCTTTCAGCCACTCGTAAACTATGTTGGTGCACATGGTGGGGCCGGAGCGCCGCCGCCACACGCCCGCCTGGCGCCCGCGCGGCACGGGCGGCCCCAGTTCTTGCAACTTTCAAGCCGCTCCTCCTCCGAGGAAGAGAGACCGCAGGAAAGTTTTCCTGCTAACGGGCAGGGCAGGGCCGGGCACGGGAAGCCATCGCCAGCAGCCCGCGGGCGGGAGCGCAGAAGCGGCAAAGTGAATTCCCCGAGCAGCCCGACGCTCTCCGGCTCCGGCGGCTGCGAGAGCCGCTCCGCGCCGCCCCTGGATACGCCGCGCCGCGGGGAGGGGCGCGAGGGGGCGGGGCGGGCGGGGCCGGGCGCACCCCTGTGCCCGCGCGGGGTCAGCGCCGCGCCGCGCCGCCCGGAGTTTGCCCGCCGGGACCGTCCCGGGGCTGCGCGCGGCACGTCGGCTCCGGCTGCCGCCCCGGGCGTCTGAACGCGCGCCCCGCGCCGGGGAGGCGGCTCCTGCGCGCAGCCCCGCGGCCGCCGGGCGCGCCTCGTCTTGGCGAGTGCGAGGCGCTGTCGTCCTGGCGGGGCGGGGTGTCTTCTGAGCGGCGGGGCGCGGGCGCGGCCCGGGATTGTTGCTGCGTTTCTTTCTGACCGGATGTCTCCAGCCCGTGGAAATCGCTGCGCGCACTCCCCGCCGGCCTCCCGGCCTCCAGCCCGCCAGCCGCCGGCCGACCCGGCTGGGCGAGGCGGGGAGGTCAAGTTTCCCTTCACCTGTCGGGATCCGCGCCGGCTCCCCCTTCCTCGGAGCCTGAGCTCAGCGCGGGGCCCGGCGGCCCGGCGCTCCCCGCGATGCCCGCTCAGTCCCCCGAGCGGCGGCGCTTTGGCCGCAAGGGGGGGCGCGACACGGGGCTCCTCCTGGCCGCCGCCGGGCTGGGCAGCCGGAGAGGCTGGGGTGTCCGCCGGACTCTCTCCTAGGCCCCGGGTCTGCGAAAGTTTAGGCGGGGTTGTACTGTCCCCTCGCCCGGTGCATCCCGCCGGCCCCCCGCCCCATTTGCTGCCGAGAGCTCTCGCCCTCGTCTCCGCCAGGCTCTTCTCTCCGGCGCCCCGACCTGCCTCCCGCTGGGCGCCCTGGGGACTGCCCCCGGGCGCACCTGACGGCGCTCAGTTCCGGAGCCGCGAGCCGAACCCCGGCTCGCGTGAGGGGGTGCGCGGTGGTCTCTGCGGGGCACTTTCTCGCTAGGGACTGACACCCGCGCGTTCCCCCTGGTGCCCAAGGCCTGAGCAACCCCTGCGGCGGGGACCCGAGCGGCAGGTGGAACAGGGCGAGTTCCTCGCCTGAATTTCCTAAGTATCTGACCGCTTCTTGGGACTAGCAGAATTTTGGTCAAGGCAGCGGTGGCGCAGGGACGTAGTCCCCGCAGAAGGGCGAGTCATCTTCGCGGCTGAGCTGTTTCAGACCTGAACCCTTCAGCTGACTGAGTCCCCGTGGGGTGTGCCAGCCTCTACCCCCACCTTGGGAGGTGGACAAATGATAATTTCCGAGTCTTTCCACACCTGCGCGTAGAGGGGAGTGGGGGGCCCCTCGTCCCCTAAATCAGTAGTTTAACATCTTTTGGGACACAGACTGCTTAAAGAATCACGTGACAGTTTGGGCCCTTTTGCCCAGGAAAACGCCCGATGTAGGCACATCCAAAGTTATTTCCTCCAGTTCGGGGGTGGCGTGGGGGAATGTGGGCTGGGAGGTCTGAGTTCCTGGGGACTCGCGGATCTCAAATAAAGGACTGTTTGGGGGAGAGCTGCGACACCGCGTGTAGCCTCAGCCGGGGATCGCCCCTTCTTTCCCGGTTAGAATCGCGGGCCCTGCTAGGTTTCCCTGCTCCTGGGCGCTCGGAGGCTGGAGGCGAGCAGCCCTCCCCGCGCGCGCCTCTCGCCGCCTCTCCCTCGCCAAAGCAGACTCACAGTGCCCTCTCGCGCCCATGCCTGCGAAATTTAAGACCTGGTCTAGCCCCACCAAACGTTTTATTCAGTGCAAGGAAGTGAGAGCTCGAGGTCTATGCTAGTTCTCCAACACATTTTAAATTACAAATGTTTACATTACTGTGGCCTTTGTACCCCAACTCTCTTACATAGGGACCTTTGATTTTTAGAAGGAAAATATTTCAGCAGTTTGAATGATGCTGCTGAAAAACAAATTGTAGATGGCATTTGTTTGGAACTTACTATATGCCCAGCATCATTACATAGTATTTTTATCCAGTGTCTTCCTGAAGAGGAAACCAAGGCACTAAAACACTAACTTGACCCCAAAGACATCACCTAACCCTAGCTCTGTCCAAAGGTGGAGCTAGGGTTAGCACCTCACAAGAATAATTTCAATACCTGTCTTGCAGCTACAAAGCTTCCATGTCTCCATCGTATGCTACGAAGAAGGCAGGGAAATGGATTAGGTGTCAGAGGGGAGCCCTTTGTTTTAAGACGAGGAAACCTAAAGCTCCAGGGTTTTATTGCTGTGGTATTTTAGAAGCTGTGTGAAAAATCCAACAGTGTTCTTAGTAGCTCTTGGCTTGCTTATGTACAGTCTTTTCCCCTCTGGAAGCTTAAAGACATTCCCCTTGTCTCATTAATCCTCTGTAAAGGCATCAAGTATTTTTATTTCCACCTTGTAATTAGAGAACCTGGTTTGGGGAAAGACGAATGACTTGCCCAAGGTCACACAGTAAATCAGGACAGAGACAAGAACAACCTGCCATGTCAAAGTCTCTCCCTAGCAGGCAGCCATGATTCTCCTTTATTTATGTGCAAAATCACTCTCCAATTAGGAAATAAAGTATCCTGGTGCTCTCTTTGGAAGGGAAGCCTTTTATAAATTAATCAGTTGTTAATCATCATAAATAAAACCAATTCTCTGTAACCTCTGGAGAAAACCTGCCTTCCCTAGCCATCACTAATCTGAACTGTGGGGACACTTTTTTTTCTAGATAGCTCTTCTACTTCTCTTGTCTCCTGCACTTGCTAAAGTCTTTTACATGGGAACCCTCCAGGCTTTTATCTTTCTACCACCTGCCTTAGCATATCCAGTCTCTTAATAGATTTAATGCTAGAGGCTACTCCATGTATTCTTAAATGGAGAGGTTTTATGGCCTAAATGTGTTCTTATTGCCTGCAGAGACACATGGCTAAAGTCCAAAGTAAAACAGGTAATTTGAAGAGTGAGGACTGTGGTGTCGGTAGTGCTTTAGAACCGGAAGGCCATTTGAAATCATCTCAAGCATCCAAATTTACATGGAGGGAGTTGACACTCAGGAAGGTCAATTACTTACCTAAGGTCACACAGCTAGTTCATGACAGAACCAGGACGAGAACCCTGAACTCTTACCTCCTATGCTCTTCACAATCTACTGCCTTACCTCATTTTTGCTGCAAGTGCATGGTTACTGTCAAAATCATTCATTTACTCATCAAATATTTATTAAGTAGGCACTTCAGTGCCAGGCACTGAAGCAAAAAGAAGAGAGTTTTTCTTTATTAATTGAAAGTGGAGAAATTTCACCATCTTAAATAGGTAGAGAATCAGCTGATAGTTTGTTTTTTAAATATCAGTTCAGAAAGAAATTCAGTTAGTTTAGAAGGAATTAGAAAGATTAAAAGATTTTCTTCTATCTTTACTTAATTATCCAAATTCTGTGACTGCTAGTATTATGCAAAATTTGAAATTAAATTATATTTTATATCCAGACTAAAATGTACTTCAACAAAGCAAGTGATTGTAATGTGCCTAGGCACACGCTTAGGCCACCCAATTATTTTGTTTATACACATTGCGGGGTATGCACAATTTTAGAAGTGCTTTTCAGTGGTATGGCTTTATTAGCTTTTTTCTTATATATGAAAAGGTTTAAAATATTTATCATATTGATTATTAGCTAGTATGCCTGGGACTGGATAATTTTTGTGGAGATGATTTCTTGCTTAATGGAAATGAATGAGAAAAGAGGTTATGGAGAAACTTTAGGCAACATTTTTGGATTATTAAAAATTTCTCAATTGTTATTGATTTGCCACTGGTTTGCATAAACATGTAAGTTTGGGAGGACCGCCTCATACCCCCACATACTCACATGCCTCACTCCCTCCACGGAATCTCCAGGCCCAGGGTCCTGTCACTTCCCTCCCATAGACCCTCTTCTTTCCCCCATCCCAAGCCCTCTGGTAACCAGTATATTTTTCACAGAATCTAAGAATTACTTTGGAACTGTTTTGTTATGATAATAACAATGGCAAAATGCCCGTTGATACTCTCAGTGTAATAAATTAGTGATAATTATATTCGAGTTTTGGATTCTAAATATCGAAAAGCAGCTTTTTTACTTGGCTCAGTCTCTGTAAATTGATTTAAGGGTATAGAGTGAAAAATAATTTGTTTTGAAATTTTCTTGGTGCCACATAGGTTTTATGCCATTTTATTTCAAAGATAAATGTTCATACATAGGGTGTGTAAAAATTAAATCCCATTAACATCCATTAAACGTCAGTCCCCAGGGTTTCTAGCCTTGTAAAAGTCAAAGATATATAATATTAATCTTAAAATGCAAACTATGCCTTGCCTCCGTTTAAACCATGAGCTAAAATGCATCTAGAAAGAACGTATGCCACGGAGAGAAATGAGAATAATGGACTTGAGTGATGTAACAGGCAATCTGTTCTCCAGTGGCTGGGAGCAAGGCGTTAGGTTGGCAACTTAATTGGGGGCAGGTTGGGTGGGGGTGTCTGTTCACGGCTGAGCTGTGTACATTATACTTGTGTGTGACAACACGTATATGAAAGAAGGAGAGACAAGGAGCAGTAGGGAGTAGCAGCAGGATGTCATTAGATTATTCATTACTATTATAACAGGCCTTTCTTTAAGGAAGGAACAAAGGGTAAAGAAAAAAAAATGTTCAAGGAATCAAAGACCCAGAGGTCACTAATAGAAAGACAAGGAAGAGAATCGTGATTATAGAAAATAAAATGAGATCCATTAAAAAAAATCCCTATCTCTGGTAATCCCAAAAGGTTCCATTATTTTAAATGCACTCAAGAAAGGAGGAAAGGAGTTATTCAGTGTTTGCGAAGGTAAAAATGATAGGGACAGGGTCTTGTTACCTAACAATAGGCAGCTCTTAGACTTAATCTAAGTCAGCAAGGTTAATTTAGCACCTGAAATTTAAGCTATGTAACTTCATGCATGTGAAATAATATTAATAAAACTGCTTCCAATAAGTACGAGTTACTTATATTCACAACAATGAAATCACTCAATTTATGACCAGGTATCCACATTGAATAAACACTAGTTGCTTCCATCTAGCAACTTACTTCAGTCAGGAGTTGGGACAAGGGTTGATGGAGGTTAATTTCTGAGAGATAATTGACTCCCAGTGATGAGAGGTTGTACGTCATCTCTTTTGAGGCAAAGTAATTTTGTGTCTGCATTAAAGTCTCCCCTTCATCTTGGGGCCTCCCTGGTGGCGCAGCGGTTAAGCGCTGCGCTGTGGAGCTGTCGGCAGCAGTGAGGCGAGTTCGACGCCCGGCTGGGGACATTCCCACATAGTGTGGCAGACCTCTCCTGTCTCGCCCGCTGCTCCCCTCAGCAGTGTATTTCAGTACATCTGCCTGTTCTGCTCCCCCTGCTCCCCACTCTGTCTCTGGTGAACCTTCTCGCCGCCCCATGCCTCTGGCTTGTACCCCAGCTTAAATAAATAAACCTTAAAAAAGATTTTTAAAAAAAAGTCTCTCCTTCATCTTATCTGGTTTAAGTTTGATGTTGGAATATATATTCTGGAACTTGTGAACTCTTTAAAAGAGATTTGCACACAATCAGCACACCTATGGAAGCCTAAGTCAGGTCTAGTTTCTCTTCCAGCTCTGGAGAGAGAGAGAGATGAGTACATCAGTCTTAAAATTATAGCTGACCTTTGAGGTCGTATTTTATATATGTACAAGTTCTCAGATCTTATTTATGGATGATTCAACAACGGGGCATCAGATCCTTAGGTCAGCAGAGCCTAAGTGATTGAGAGACAAGGGGATAGTAAATGATTTAAATACATCTGTCAAACTTTCAGCTTGTTAGTTTCCCCAAACTAAATATATAGCTAAATATAAGGCTCTTTCTTGGAGTCCTAGTGAACGCAGATTTCTGGGCTTGGATGGGGTGTTGGTCTCAGTAGCTCACTCTGAGCCAGTGTGTTCTTTCCCCAGAGGACTTGCCAGTGTCCTGGACAAGGAGAAGGCGACTTCAGGAACCTTGGCAGAAAGATATAAATGGTGCATCCCCTATATTTATTCCTTATACACCAGAATTACAAATGGATCAGAAATTCAAAGATGTAACAATATACATGGTGTCCGCCCCCCCAAAAAAAAGGTATATTTTCCTCTATAACCTGGGAGTAGGAAAATTTTTCTTAATTTTGATTCATTGTTCAGAAGCAATGGGAAAAAGATTGATATTTTTGATGACATAAATATAACATTTTCTTGGCAAACAAATAAAATCAGAATTAAAAAGGAAACTTCCATTAACAGGTACAAATGACAAATATTTAGAATTTATATGACAAGGATTGGTATAGCTAATATAAAAAAATCTGAAAATGGAGAAGGAAAAAGTCAGCAAACTTATGGGGAAATGAACCAAAGAATTCCCAGTAAAAAATGCAAAGTGATATTTATTTAAAATCATTCCCTACCTTGATCAAAACCAGAGAAATCTGCACTCAAACTATAGGCACAAATGATTTCTTACATATCATATTAGTAAAAATTCAAAAGTTTAGCAGCCAACTCTGTTGGCAAGGCTATAGAAAACATTCTCATAGGTTGAGAGATAAGTTGCAAAATGTGTAATATCTGTGTTGATCAGACTTGGAAAAATTAAGTTCACACTGGTTAATTTAATTAAAAGAGAACTGTCAACCAGGCATTGAAGAATCTCGAAGAAAAGAGTAAACCCCACAGTATCCTAGAGACAGTAACTGCAGGAAATAGCTATTATTAAAAATTGAGGAAACAATAGGAAAAGGGTTCAATTATTAGAATACAGACTATTGCACTGGGACCTAGACTTCTGAGGAAGAGACTGATTGGTTGGTTAAGAGAAACTGGAGCTAGGATCAGAACTTGGAAGAAGGGGCGCGGCTGGCTAGTCTACTTTTGGTAAAACTTAAATAGGAATAAGCAGGTAATGCAAAAATGTGGTGTGCTGAGTCCCAGAGCCAGCCTCTCAAGTGGAGAGGAAAGTGTAGGATAGAGAGATGAGAAAAATAACTGAATAACCCGCACAGCCCTTATGGGGGAGAGTTGACAATATCCAGCAAATTTCATGTTCATTTACCCTTTTGATGTAGCAATCCTACTTCTAGGAATCTACCACAAAGATATTCTAGCAAAAATTAAAAAAAAAAAAAAAGTAAGTGTTCATTTGATTATGTATCACAGCAGTCTTTCTCTTGCTAAATACTGGAACCAGCCCAAACATGCATAAATGAGGGAGTGATGCAATAAGCTATGGTTCATCAACAGAATGAATATTTGGCAGCTGATAAAAGGAATGAAGACTTTATATACTAGTGATAGGGTCTATCACTATTTGAAAAAAATTAAAAACAAGATGGAGAAAACTAATAGCATGCTCATAAAGAAAGAGGAGGTATGAATATACATATTTGCTAATGCTAAAAAAGAACAATAGAAAGATTGCCCAATAATTTGATAATGGCTACCTAGGAAGAAATGAATGAAATATGTTGGAAGGGTGGGACTAGGACTTGGACATATTTGAATATATTTATAGATTTGACTGTGGAACATGAAAATGTTTTATATAATCAGAAAATTATATTTTAAAAGTAATGACAGTACAAAAGTAATGGTGGCCAACATTGATGTTGCCTCAATACCTTCTGAGGCTCTGGCACCCACTATACTAACTAGCATTCTCTATCATCGCACACTGCAAGATAAAAACAAGCAAGCAGTATCCCTAGAGAATTTCGAAAGGACACAGCAAAAAATTATTAATTGTATTAAATCTTGACCTTGATTTAAAAAGATTTATATAACAAAATGGGAAATATACATAAAGCATTTATATTGAATCCTGACCTCTGATTTCCTTGAAAACCACTTGTGTACTTGAGTTGCCAGCTAAACTATCTACTTTTTTCATGAAAAACAATCTTCTCTTTAAGGAACGACTGACAGAAAAGTTATGGTTATTCAGATATGGGTAAGAGGAAATGATGAAGTTAACTGACACTTCAGGTATACAAATGACACTATGTAATCAGTGGTGGGAGTCAAGTTTGCAAATAAATTCTCTTTTTGCTTTTTAAGAAAAAAAATTGAGTTTTAGAATATTTAAATTTGCCACCATGAGCTTGACAGTTTCCTAATGCACATAGGTCTAAAAATTAACATCAATAATTATTAATGAATTTTTTAAATAATAAATAACGAATGATGTCTACTTTTGGAAGATCTACATGTATCAGTGACTCAATATTACAAAATAATATCACAAAATCATACAGAAGTAAGAGTCATTTAAAAAAGATAAAGCAATAAATTTTTATTTATTTGTACAGAGATTAAGATAAATCTTTTATGTTATTGTTTATTTTAATATAACAAAATAGCTTAAGTTTATTGACATGGTTTCAGATTTCACACTACAACTAACCTTTAAGAAACCACCATGGGTCAAATTTTGGTACGAAATAAAAAGAATATCAAGTTACCTAAAAAGGGTATTAAAATAATCCTTCTACCTCCTACTGCACATTTGATGATGCCGGATTTCTTCATTTACTTCAACTAAAGCAACAGATTGCAACAGATTGACTAAAGAAGCAGAAAGAAGAATCCAGCTGTCTCCTAGTCTATTAAACCAGACATTAAAGAGACTTGTAAAAAATGTCAAACAATGTTCCTCTTTTTATAAATTTTTTACTTTAAAAGACATAGCTATTTTCCATAAAATGCATTATTTATATTAACATGTAAGAATGTTATTATTTTAAATAAATAAATATTTTAAAGTTTTCTATTTTAATTTCTAATATAATAAATATCAGTAGCAAAATCCCCATAAACAAAAGCTCCATAGGATCTTCAACAATTTTTAGGAATATAATGCACTTGTATGACAAAAAAATTGGTAAATGCTTATCTAAGTTATATCCATGTTGATGTCACCAAAAGGGAGACATTCAGACATGGTCATTGTTTCCTACTGAAAGTAGACACTACCTATGAACCTGTTCTGACAAAAATTATATTGAAGGAAATCTGATGAAAAAGAAGTCTAACTACCATTTATAGGAAACACAACAGACGGCCACATAGGAGATGCAGTGAGCAAAATCCAGACTGAGGGGACTGGGGAAATTTTACCTGGTTTGTTAAGCCAAAGTGTGGGGTGTTTGAGAGGGGGAGGAGGGAAGAGAGAGGGAGGGAGGGAGGGAGGGAGGCGGAGGGGGAGAGAGGAAAGAGAATATTTTTGAAAGAGAAGCAATAAACAGATCAAAAAATTAAAAAATATGGATCTTTTCTAGATCGTGAATCAAACATTGTTAACACTTGTTATAAGAAAAAGAGAAAAGGAGTGTCATAAGATGGTAAGCAAAGATGTTCCTTGCTTCACCCTTAGGGGAGACAATCAAAGATTATTCAGGAACAGGGCACACTGGAGAGAATCCCACAGCACTGTGGTGCGATTAAAGCAGCCCCTGCATCTGAGACCAGCAGGGACAGCATGAGAAGAGATCCTGAGAAGGTTGGTGGAGAGGGCGTGGTCTGAAAGATGTGAGGGATAGAGGAGGCAGGACAGCCAGCCCCACCAAGGGCGCTGGGGAAGAAGAGCAGAGACAGTGTGAAGAGCCACACCCTTGGCCCAGGTGAAGCACAAAGTAGAGCAGCTGCCATTGATCCCAACAGGGCAAGACCCAAACAAGGAGGACAACAAAGAAAGTCCTCGAGCCTGTGCACCTCCTCCCCAGCCCTCGCAGCTGTCCTGGCACCGAGAAATGCATCAACCGTGGGTAGATCGCCACAGCTCAGACTGGGCGGCCAAAGGTGAGAGATGACTGCAGGGGCACGCATGCAAGTCAGATCCCACCCCAACTCCATGATAGGGGGTGGCCCTCTTTGTGCCCCTTTCCCAAGTCTAGCAACATAGAAGCAGATATTTCGCCATCCCCTACTGACAGAGGCACACAAGGCAACCAGCAACAACCAAAATAAATGAATAAAGCTATAGACCACCTGCTGTAAAAGATAAACGCCTCAATTCTAAGTTGAGGATAGGAGTTTAAGCAAAAGTCAGAGATAACATAAAATGTGGTAAAATAATCAAATGGGAAAACAAAAGGAGATACCACAAGGGAACTTCAGACCTCAAGATTATTCTTATTCAAAGAAATGATAGAAAACTTTGCAAAAGAAGGGACCTGAATATGCAAGTTCATAAAATTAACAGAATACTTTTTTAAATCAAATGCAGAGACCAAGTTTCATTTTTAAAGGATTAGTACATATAAAATGCCTACTAAAATCATGTGGCAACCTTCTTTATTTAGAAGAAGATGTGGTCTATTGGAGTTATAAGGATGAGCATCGATTTCACTAACAAGTGAAAGAAGTAGTAGAGATAGTAGATATTAGTAGAGCTTGAGCGAGACAAAGAAAGGGTGACTTAATGAAAGAGTTCCAAATACCCCCAACTTACATTGTAGTTGAAATCACCTCAATATAACCTGCCATCTTGAAAATGCTGTAGAAAGGACATCACAAGCTCAAAAACCTTTCTCTGGGTCAAAGACCAGTGGTGTAGATGAGAAAAGATGATTTACAAGTCACTGTAGCACAGAGACATAAATTTCAGGTACAAATGAAATAAAAGAAATAAGCACAAAAGGCACATGAAAGGAAGAGTCTCTTCTTTATATTTTATTGCATTAATTTAATTCTGTACTAGAAATAATGAAGAATGACTTAAGACAATTTTTTTCTTTCCAGAAAATTCTGAAAGATGATGCTTTTGACTGGTAGAGGAAAATGGGAATAACTAGCAAAGATCACCATGAAAGATTTATAAAATACAAAAGCTATAAAGTAGACTTTCTCTGCAGAGCTTGAAATTTAAGATCTTTGCAAAAGCTATCTTCTCCAAGAATTTCGATGAGATTAATGGAGAAATTTAATTTTTTTTTTGGCAAAAAACTTAGGGTTTCCATTAAAATGGAATTTCTTGGAAGAAAATACTAGATGACAAATAACACAATGAAAAATTATATAACCCACAGGAACTAATGCCCATATATCTTCTAGTTCTTTATGGACTTTCTAGATAAGCAGATTTCTTTGAAGCAAATGGTGTCAACATTAGTGTGTGGTAGAAAGATGTAGTATTGTGCCTGTATTTAAACTATACAGAGAGCCTGACTTTCCAAGGAATGCTTAGATGGTATTTTGAAACAGGGAATTAGCTAATGGTTAAAAAAAAAGTGACTTAGACAATACAGAGTAGTCTACAAGCAAAATATTTTAACATAACTTGGAGTAAAATTTTCATTTTTTGATAATAATGGTACATTTTGAATTTATTTTTCATGTAGATATTTCAAGTGTCCTTCAATCACATTAAGAACAAAGAAGTTCAAAATAGTCTTCATAGATAAGGAGAAAAAAGTCTTGCATCTAGCTTTCTATCAGTACAAATTAATAGACTATCAAAGATAGCAGTAAATATAAATGCACAGACCAGCAGCCCTGTGGCCTCGATGACACCACACTGATTTCCTTCCTGATGTTAATCTTTCCTGCTGAGCCTCCTCCTCTGACACAATTTGGCAGACCATTCTCCGCTGATTGCTAAATAAACCTGTTTTCTGCTGTCCTCTCAATATACTGCAGGTCTTTGAATAACATCATTTCATTCATCACTGATTCATTATAACACTGATGAGGAAAAAACAATCCTGGCTAGTTTTGAATAAAAGGACATCATTCAAGGACCTGCTTTACTTATAGGTTGTTTCACTTAAAGTTGCAGTTTCCAAGAATCTATGGATGGTGCTGAGTGAGGACTCATGGTACAACTTCCGGTGCAGTTGACTGATTGCCACAACTCAAAAACTACAGCTTCAAGTTGACTCCCAAACTACCTCTTTTGCTTTAAGTTTTAAGTTTTAGATTTACTAAAGGAACTTTCGTGCACTGTTGGTGGGAATAGACATCTATGGAAAATGGTATGGAGAGTCCTTAAAACATCAAACATAGACTTTTGGAAGATGGCGTCAGAGGAGGTTCCCAGCTCCCATCCTGGGATGATGGGTGATGGCATCCAGAGGGACACCGGACCTATAGGGCCCTGTGACTTGGGGCAAAACCAGAGGCTCTCCCAGACATTGGAGACTGGCACCAACCTTGGCAGAAGAGACACTGAAGGAATTCAACTCTATACAAGGGTGGAGAGGGAGAGCCCCTGAGACTCTGCCAAGGTCAGTGACTGGCAGTGCCAATCTGTGCTCCCATTTGGCAGCTCTGGGGTGAGGAGACCTGATTGGTGTGGAGATGCACCCTTAACTGAGGGGAGGCACTTGTGAAGATCTTGGGGTGATTCGGGGAACAGGGATCTCAGTGAAGATATGGTGTTAGACTAAGCCCCCCCAGCTGCTGCCCCCAGGGGATGGATCCTGTGAAGCGGTGCTGAAAGCCCTGCCCTCAGACTGTGGAGAGACGGGTTCCGAAAGCCAGAATTTGGAAACCACAGGCAGGAGCCATCTCCACACGCCACTGCATCAATGACAGCACCTCTCCATGTCCCTTTCCCATCCTCTAACCCACACCTGCAGGTCAGTTCTCCCCAACACACCACACACACACACACACACACACACACACACACACACAGAGTGAGAGAGCGAGAGAGTGAGAGAGCGAGAGAGAGAGAGAGAGAGAGAGAGAGAGAGAGAGAGAGAGAGAGAGAGAGAGAGAGGGAGAGGGAGAGAGAGAGAGAGAGAGAGCGCCACCCACAGTACTGTCTGCTAGAAAAATGAACATGACCTCTCTAATGCCAAACTAAGCCCAGTGTCCTCAGGTCCCAGCGAAACACAAAAATCTCTAAATATCAGATATATACTCTTTGTGGCTTCCAAAGCTTGTAAGTCTTTACCTCTGACAGTCTGCTGCTAGGAACTCATGCTCCCAGCCCACTTCTTCACTTTTTTCATAGCCTGTCTTTGGTCAAGAAAACCTCAAATACAAATCCTGGTTTGCCTACTGGTCAATTATTAATTTTCACTAGGCTTGATACAAATAATTGTGTAATGAATAAGGAAAATTTACTTAAATTTGTTAATTCAATCTAAGATTCTTCTTTTAGTACTGCTATAGGAGAGGGAAGAGATAGGATCATTTATTGTGAAAAGGATTATCCTTTAGTTCCATTTTTCCCATCTTTTATACATTTGGTTTACATATTTTCTATTTAAAATTAACTTTATATAGGCATAGGTTACATTCAATGACATTTACTCATTTAAATTGTATAGTTCTAATGAATTTTGTTATACATATACCATCCTGAAACATGTCACAATTAAGATAAAGAACATTCCCATCACCCCAAAAAGGTTCTTCCTCCCATTTGCAAGCAATAACTACTCCTATCCCAATTCAGACAACCACTGATCTGTGTTCTATCATGATCTGTCTTTTCTAGAATTTCATATAAAAGAAGCCACAAAATATATGATGTATTGTGTCTGACTTATTTCACTTAGCAAAATATGCTAAGGTCAGCCATTTGGTATGGCTATAATTAGTATCTTTTCATTGCTGGGTAGTATTCTATTGTAAGACTATACCTCCATGTGTGCATTTAGTAGTTGATGGACAGTGGACTCTTTCTCGTTCTTGTTTTGGATGAACAATGTTGTAATGAACATTTGAGCACACATTTTTATGTTTTGATGCTATGCATTCCTTTTTCTTGGATAAATACCTGTAAGTAGAATGGCGGGGTCATTCAGTGACTATGTGGACGTATGTAAGGAACTACCAGCTGTTTTCCAAAGCAATTGAATGACTTTACATTCCTATCAATAATCTAAGAGAATTTGGGTTTTTTGTTTGTTTGGTTTTTAAGATTTTATTAATTTATTTTTGCATAGAAGAACTGGGGTGCAGGCCAGAGGTACAGAGGGGTGAGAGGATTCACCAGAGAGAGAATGGGGAGCAAAACAGGCAAATTTACTGAAATACACTGCTGAGGGGAGCAGCAGGCAAAACAGGAGAGGTCTGTCTGCAGCGCCTGGCTGGGGATTGAACCACAGTGGGCCTTGAGATGGTAGCGCTGAGAATTAACCCCTCGGCCACCAGGGAGAATATAAGAGAATTTGATTTGTTACAAATCCACAATGTTTGTCATGGTCAGTACCTTACATTTCTAAGCATTCAATTGTATATATTTATTTATATATGTGGGTATCTCTATATCTATATTGGTATTTCAGTGAGGTTTTGTTTGCTTTTCTCTAATATATAATACATTGACCATCTTTCCCTGTACCTTCATCTTTTTAATGAAGCATCAGATTTTGCTCTATTTTTTTAGTTTCATCAAGCTCCTTTAATATTAAGTAATAAGAGTTCTATTTATAGTCTAGATTCATATTCTTTAGCAAATATATTCTTTGCAAATAATTTCAAGCAGTCTATGACTTTCCTTTTCAATTTCTTCACATTATATATTTTTCTCTTAGTGTTCATACTTTCTGTGACTTATTTAAAAACATTTTGCTAAATTTAAGATCACCAAGATTTTCTCTCCTGTTTACCTCCACAATTTTTAGCATTGTTGCTTTTACACTTGGACCTATGTTCCATTTCAAATTAATTTTTGTATATGGTATAAGCTAAAGGTCAAAGTTAATTTTAACATATGGATACTGAATTTTTCCAGTACCATTTATTAAAAAGATTATCATTTCCTCATTGAATTGTCATGGTACCTTCGCTGAAAATCAGTTGGCTGTTTATGTGAGGGTCTACTTCTGAACTGTCTATTCTAGTCTAGTGATTTGTATGTGTCTATCTAGACCAATACCAAATCATTTTAGTTACTCTTGCTTTATTTCAAGTCTTGAAGTTAAATAGTACAAATCCTCCAAATTTGTTCTTTTTCAAAGATATGGCTCTAGATTTTTTATAATTCCATTTTAATGTCAGAATGAACTTAATTTCCATTATTAGCACTGCTACTGTTGATGATGACGATAACAATGAATAAAGCTTATTGTATTGCATCAAATCTCTAGATTAAATTGAGGGAAAATTGACATTATAACAATATTGAGTTGTTCAATCCACAAACTGGTTATATATCACCATTATTTAGATTTTCTTTACTGTTCATTATCAACTATAAATTCCTTTGTAATTTTCAATGTATAGGTCTTGCAAACTTTTGTGAAAATGTTTGTCTAAGTATTTAACATTTATGTTGGTATTAAGACTGTTTTTTTAAATTTCATTTTTTAAACATTAATTGACATTAAGAAATATGATTAATGTCAGCCAGAGTGATCCTCTAGTATACTATAACCGTGCTAAACACATTTATCAGTTTTTAGTAGGGTTTTTTTTTTATAGATTCTCCAGTATTTTTTACACAAATGATCATGTTATCTGAAAATAAGCAATTATTTCTCTTTTCCAGATTGCATATCTTTTGTTTATCTTCTCAGTGCAATTACTCTGGGTAGGGCAACCAATATAATGCTGGGCATAAATGAGGAAAGAAGAGATTCTGTCTCTGCCATTTCATGAGGACAGCATGGTCCTTCTTCCTGCTCCGGAAGTCTAGGGGAGACCTAGATCTCCTGCTACTCTGAAACTACATATGGTGTTTGTTTCTTTGTTTTCAGCTTCCTTTTCCTCCTCCTACCTTATGATATAGGCACTTCTGAATGGCAGCCCACTATTCTTTTTTTTTTTTAAAGATTTATTTATTTATACATACAAGATGGGGTACAGGCCAGAGGTGTGGGGCGGTGAGAGGGTTCACCAGAGACAGAGCAGAACAGGAAGATGGATGGAAATACACTGCTGAGGGGAGCAGCGGGCAAGGCAGGAGAGGTCTGCTGCGCCTTGTGGGAATCTCCCTGGCTGGGCATCGAACTTGCATCGCTGCTGCTGCTGACAACTCCACAGTGCAGTGCTTAACCACTGCGCCACCAGGGAGGCCCGGCAGCCCACTATTCTGTCTGCCACTTTGAAGGATCATGATGATCATTTAAGTATGGTATTTAAGGGCCTCCCTGGCGGCGCAGCGGTTAAGCGCTGTGCTATAGAGCTGTCGGCAGTAGTGAAGCAAGTTCAATGCCCGGCCAGGGAGATCCCCACATGGCATGACAGACCTCTCCTGCCTCGCCCTCTGCTCCCCTCAGCAGCGCATTTCTGTCGATCTGCCTGTGCTGCTCCGCACTCTGTCTCTGGTGAACCCTCTTGCCACCCCACGCCTCTGGCCTGTACCCCCAGCACTGTATGCATAAATAAATAAATCTAAAAAAACAAACAAACAATAAAAACCAGGTATGGTATTTAATACCTCAAGTGATCTCAGAATCCAGCTTCCCATCATTTCTCACCAGGACCATTACAGTAGCCTCCTAACTGGCGTCTTTGCCTCTGCCCATGTTCCTGTGTCATCTGCTCCCAAAATGCAGCCAGAGCAATCCCAGCATTTGCTTCGGCAGCACATGTTCCAACGTCAGAGTGATTCTGGCCTGATATGTCAGGTCACGTTACTCCCCTGATCAGCGCCCCCCCTTTCACTCATCCTTTCTCTCAGAGACTCCTGCACTGTAGGGACTGACCGTGGCCTATCAAGCCCCAACAGATAGGAGCACATGTCCAACACGCTTCCGGCGTCCTCATTCCACCCCTCTGACCAGTGACCCTGGTCTTGCTGATCTCCAGCTGTGACAGCTGATCCTCCCTTCAGCCACAACCTTGGCACCTGCAGCTCCCTCAGCCTGAATGTCCTTCCCCATGAGATCTCAGGCCTGCTCCTCTCTTCCTCCTTCATGTCTTTTCTCAGTGGGCTTTCCCTGGCTGCCCCAAGGAGAGGGCCAAACAAGCAAGTCAGTAAACAAAACTTTTCCTCTCACAGAAGTTGCTCTTTTCCTGCTTTTATTTTTCTCCCTAAAACCTATAATTACATAACATAATATTTAATGCAAGTTTAATGACGGCAGATTTCTTTTCAAGGGGTGGGTGGGGTAGTGGCTATTTTGTGCACTTCTCACACTCATGGCCTGGAGCACTACCTGGCACACGGAGGGTGTTTAATGACTATTTTGAATGAAGGAATGACAGTATTCAGGGATCTTAAAAAGGTCACAACAGACATGCTCGGTGGACAATCTACAAGCATTTCTAGACCTAATAAGCTCATGTAAAGACTTTAGATCATTTTTGCAAATACTTCATAAATAAAATACTTGCATTATGTATATAGACATCATATTAATTATTGGAAACACATAGTAGCGTCAAAGACACTTAGTTATTAAGAATTTTAAAGGCTTCTATTTAGGTTATCTGACTCTCAGTCTGTTCCTCTAAATTATTTTATTTTAAAACATTCAGTATCTTTTGAGTGTACAGATTTATGGCAGAATGACTATAGCAGCCTCAAAAGAACTTTGCAATAAAATGAAAATTGGTCTCCTTCTTGCTAGTTCTTCCTGGCACTTTTCTAATGATCTCTGTCTTCCTTTGTTTCAAGTTTAGCATCCTCTATTGCATGCTCCCCCACCCAGGACCCTGCCTGCACCCTATAGATAAATCTGGAAAGAATAAGGTGCTAATGTGCGGGCTCCAGACCATGGTTGTATTTAGGTTTTAGCATAAACTTAGAATATTAATAAAGAGGAAATAGTAGATTCAATTATAGATGTGGAAATCCTCAGGGACACTGAGGGGAAGGGAAGACAAAGTCATTACAGTCTTAAAATAAAAAGTGTGTTTCATTGAATAAAGCACTTTGGGGAACTTTATCTTTTGTGCACCTCAGTCACTATAAGCTTTGAAATAAGTTCTTTTTTATCACTTTAAAGATGTGGGAACTAGGACCCAGAGAGGCTGTGGGTCATTCTGAGTCTCATAACTAGTAGGGACATGCAAAGGATCATTGACCCACATCTGCAGCCCTACATTATATGTTTTTGTCAGTGCTAATTGATACTTGATCAAAAATTATTAAAGTACCCGAAGGAAAATGATTTTTAAAAGCATTCCCTAAGCATCAGTATAAAAGAAGTGACATAAAACCTTGCAAAGACTATTTCTTCCATAATTGTTTTAATTAAAGTTGAGACACAGTAAACCAAATGTCAATGGCCAAATCAAAAGAAATGTTAAAATAATGTGAAACTGGAGCCCTCAATGGCAGAAACAAGGAATGTAACTGTGGTATTAAATGGTCTCTCTATATACCTGCAGCATTTCCGGGGAGCCACTGTGAATAGGGTTCTTTGGACTGAATACTCAAAAATTATTTTGCTAGTTATTAAAATTCTAGGAACTTAAAGTTCAATGAGCCTCTCCATGGGGCTGACTCTTAAGCAGTGTTAATAATGTCATAATCTATTGTTATTTCATCGTAGTAGAATGTGAAATACTTCAAAAAAATTAATTTAAAGAATTTTACTTAGTTTTACTATGCTAGTTAGGCATTGTACTCGAAGTGAGTGCTCAGAAAAATAATGGACCCAAGTTATCAATTTGGAGATAACCAGTTAAAAACAAAATAGAGCCAGTGCTCTGAAGAGATGAAAAATATTTTACTGATAAATTGAATGTCTTGTGAATTTTTAAAAATGTAAGAAAATAAATATAAAAATAAAGTAGCAGATCCTGCTACTGTAGTAAGTTATTTACCCAATATAACATCTTTCTTCTTTAATATTTTAGGGGAAAAACAGTTATTTTAGAAGATAATCATGAAATTAAATATAAAATCATTGTGTTGTTTGTGAAATCATTTATAATAGAAATGAGTTTTTGAGATATATATGTATGGGTTTATTTCAAAATTTTCAAAGCAGAATACGTTATAAATTAATTATATACAAGGATAAATTGTACGATTCTACTCTAAGCATTTATTTTATCATCTGCTTGACTAAACTACAATTATGAGCTGGACAGCCTGCATATGGTAGAATAATTACTCTTAGATATTAAAGGAAATATTTCTTAAACATTTGGTTTACACACTTAATTTACCAGAGGATACTTTACTTCATCATAATTCACACACCTACTGCAATTTTTGTAAATAAATATAAATCCATTTGATCTGAATTGTGGATTCATATCTGATGCTTATGAGTCCAGTATTAGGATAAGCAATTCCTTAAAAAAAAAAAAAAGAAAGAAAAGAAGGCCTGCAAATTTTATTTTTCAATCTTTAAAATTATGCACTAGGCTTCGGAATAATTAATCTTGTCTTAAAATGGCAATTATAAAAAACTGAAAATCTTGACATTTGTCTTTTCTGACTATCCTGTACTTTCATCTATAAATGATTATCTTTTCCTTAGTCAAACTATATTTAGGAGGTAGTTATCATGAGAAATTCTATCTATATGTATTTGATCAGGCTTTTAACAAATTCACCTATTTACAAAGCAAATGTTTTCTTGAAAATGTCTTTGATAAGATAAAAAAAAGTCATTTTTACAAGATGTGAAAAATAAACAAGTAAAACATATTTCCTTTCCTATGTACTGAAAACATTTTTTCACTAGTAAAAATTGACATGCAATAGATATTTTTGGACATTCTTTGTTCACATTTCTGAAGACTTCCTTATCACTAAATCATCCCAGGAAATACACAGCAAGACAGATATGTATATCATGCTTTCTAAATCCAGACAAAGACAAAGGGCTTTCCCCAGGTGATCACGTGGTATAGAAATAAAACATCAACATTGGGAAGTTAGAAGTCTTTCTACCGCATTCTCATGGGTTGAAGACTGTACCAGACTTTGAGTAGCTCAGAGAACTGGGGTGTGACCCACAGGAAGAATCCAGGGGTCCTCAGGGCCTAGAGTACCAGGTGAAGGCAAGGAAGGAAAATTAGACAAGGCACTTTCTTGCCACAGTCCCTCACCTTTGCTGAGAAAGACATAGGAAAAAAGACCTCTCAAATTGTTTTTTTTTTTCAAGATTTATTTTTATTTTTTTATGCATGCAAGAACTGGGGTCTAAGCCAGAGGTGCACGGGGTGAGAGAATTCACCAGAGACAGAGTGGGGAGCAGAACAGGCAGATCTACTGAAATACACTGCTGAGGGGAGCAGCGGTCGAAGCAGGAGAGGTCTGCTGTGCCATGTGGGTCAGCAACCTGGCTGGGGATAGGACTCATGCCGCAGTGGCTGGCGATATCTTTATAGCGCTGAGACTTTAATCCCTGTGCTACCAGGGAGGCCCAAGTCCTTTCTAACTTCTGCCTTCATCAAGGAACTCATGATAACATGGCAAAGAGGTCTTTAAAGGCTTCCTATATGTGCCCCTTTCATAAACGCAGGATAGACTCATTTGTCCAGGGTATCCTTTAGGCACTGACTGTAATTTAGTTTCAAAATCTTTTTCTGAAGATTAGACCACATAGCTATATCATCATGTTACACTGTTTATATTAGACTCTCTTATTGCACTAATATATCTTAGAAGCGAACTAATCAAGTACCTTTGGATTTGGCGAAGTAAGAACAGGTAAAGAGGCTAGCTTCTAATGTACTTTTAAGCTTCATGGAATCTTAGTCTGGTGGGCGGCAGAGGTGTTGAAGCTGAAGCTCAGCAGGGACAGGGAGTAAACACACACACCCCCCCCCCCCCGCCCCGCTCCTAAATTAGGCTACTTTCTTTGTCAGAGAGGAACACTTGTTAATTATGAAATACTCATAAATCTGCCTCAACTTAAGTGCCCAAGAGCCGAGGGTAATGGAAGGAAAAACAATTTAAATCACATTATGTAGCAAGCAACTGAATAATGCATTTTTGTACTATCTCACAGCATTTCATTACTTCAAGGCCACAGATTTGCTCCTGCAACTTCAAATAGCAGAAGGAAAACACAGTTTAGGGTTATATTGTTTTCTATGATTCATGGGTTCTCAGCAGTAAACAGTGTTTGCTTCAAGAGGATTTTTCCTTTTCCATGCCTGCTGCCGATTTATGGTTTGTTTTTTGAAGGGCTTTGAAAGTGTTGAATCTGCTAAAAACATAGGTACCCCTCTGAATATTAGAAATTTTAGGAAAATGTCTATGACCAACAAATCTTTTAAAGAATTTCGAACTGTATCTTAAAAACAAACAAAAAAGGCATTAGCAGTAGTTAAAGAACATCTTATTTTCAAGGCGTTACCACTACTATTTCACCTTTTCTAAGTCCTATTAAAATTCATGAGAAGAAAAAGAACAAATTTTTATTTTGGTCTATTTTGTTTTACTCTTACAGTATCTTAAAATGGGAATACCATGGTCATCAATCAGGGGACAGGTCCCAATATAGGAAGAACTCCCACTATCTAAGAGAAAATGAATGAGCCACTCAGGTCAGAGAAAGATTATACTTTTAAGTAGAAATATTTCATCACTGCTGATGTAAAAATCACTCCCTAAATGTGAATAATAGCTATCAAAATTCCTGTACAACTAGAAATTATTGCATCTAACAGTCATGGACATTTACAGCTGGAAGGGTCTATAGAGATAATTTAGACCAATCTCCTCACTTTTCACACATGGAGATACTAAGGCATACAGAGAATAAAAGACTCACCAAAGGTCATGCTGATGGAACTAAAATCAAATCCCATATCTCCTAACTTCAACTGGAGTATAATTAAAGGGACATTAATTAGCTTCCATTTCAGGCAACACTGCAGACTAAATGTTCAGAAGAAAGAAATATTGCTGTATAATTTTTAACTGTTCTATACTGCATGGTTGAACTGATAGAAAATTACAAATAATCAGATGGGCAAAAAGAATAGGAAAGTACAAATTTACAGTGGCATGTCAGTGCTGGAGTGATGTTTGTTCATGGTATTCCCCATACCTGGGGACCAAGATCCTGAGATTAAAGACCCACATACAATATCTGGAGTTTGAGCAGAGTGGTAATTTGGACAATGGACCAGTACGCAAAGCTGGAACTTACAAAGACTGATAATGTCAGCAATAGGGTAAAATACTAAACTACAACCACATGAGTAAAAGAATCACACTGGAAACCTTTTATTTCCTGATTTCAAACTTACTACAAAGCCACAGTAATAGAGACAGCATAGTACTGCTTTAAGGGTAGACACAGAGGCCCGTGGACTAGAATTACGAGTCGAGGAATAAACACATTCACAATCATTGATCCTTGGCAAGGATGCAAATCCATTCAATGAGGGAAATAAGTCTTTTCAACAAATGGTATTGAAACAACTGGATAGTGCTATTGTTCATAGCAGTGTTATTCATAATAGTCATTAAGTAAATACAACCCAAATGTCCACCAAGTGTTGAATGGACAATGGATAAATAGAATTGGTTACATACAAATGATAGAAAATTACAGAAATAAAAAGATGAAGTATAGATATATGCTATAATATGGATGATTCTTGAAAACATTATGACAAATATGTGCATGTGTGTATGTATGTTTGTGTGTGTATGTGTGTGTATATATATATATATGAATTATTCAGAATAGAAACATTTATAAAAGCAGAAGACAGTTTAGTAGTTTTTTAGGATAAGGAAAAGAAATATTGGAGGAAATGGGAAATGACTAGTAAATTGGTATGAGATCTCTTTTTGGGATAATTAAAATATTCTAAAATTGATGTGGCTGTATTTGCACAAACTGCGAATATACAAAAACTTACTGAATTGTCCAGTTCAAATAGGTTTTCTTTAGGTTGTATAATTTGCATATCAATAAAGCTGTTTTAAATAGTCAGTGGATGTGGAAAGGCAGAGGATTCCAGTTCCAGACAAACTGGATTAAGCACAGGCCACCAATCTCCTCCACCAACTGTAAAAACTGGGAAAATGAATGGGAATATTGAGGACTCTGAAAACATAAACAGAACTAGGGAGATTGGAAAAGAGCATAATTCAAGGTACCACCAAAGTAGTAGTTGGTTTACCATTTATTTCTTTCCAGTATCTTCCAGCTTGACTGCAATGCTCCTTGGAACTTAAAAATGGGAACTGAGGACCAGAAAGAAAGCTTCAGGAGAAACCTTCTATTTCTTCCTTGAGAAGAGAGAATGCAGAAATATCCATTTTTTTGGTCACTGTGTTCAATTATGCTCACATCCCAACTTCACAATTGGGTGGCATACATCTGAAGTTGATATGAATAGAAGTGCAAAGACTGAAATAGAACTGACACTGGAATTTATCTAGAGAAGGTGATTGGACCTTGAAGCCTGAATCTAACAGTCAATTGCTTACTAAAACAAAAATGTGAACATTCTGGACAGAATGTAAATGAGATAAGAATCTCCTAACAGACCATTAAAAGTATCCTGCTACAACCTACAGTGTCCAAGTCTTTGAAGAACCAGGAAAATTCCAGCTTTCTCAGGCAGTGGAAAGACTGGATGAAGACCTGAAAGCAGATACTTTAAAAATATTCCAACCAGAAACTATGAATTCTACAAACACAGGAAAATAGAAAACTTCAGAAATGAAATAGAAGATATAAAAAATACCCATGTTGAAATTTTAAATTGAAACTTAAAATAAAGCCAAGAATAAGGCAAAGATGTCCACTCTCTTCATGCCTATTGGCAACAGTTCTAGAAGTCTTAGAGTAACACTGCAAGATAGAAGGATGAATGTTTGGATAGAAAGGTAGATATACAGACAGACAGATATAGATGGCAGATAGATGGATAGAGATAGACGGATGGATAGATAATAGGTAGGGAGATAGGTCAGCAGGTAGATAGATAAAAAAATATCAACTGAAAAAGGGGAAATCAATTGTCACCAGCTACAGAAGTATTATTGTCTATAATGAAAATCCCAAAACATGCATAAAATTTCTAAGGTTATATGGAAGATTAGCAAGTTACAGGCTAGGACACAGGTCAACATATACAACTGAGTCATATTTCTATAAAGTAGTAATGTATTGAAAGAAATTCTTAAATATCATTAAATGGTCCCAAAAAGCAAAAGGAAAAATTTAACTATATATCTAGCAAAACTTGTATGAAATCTGGACAAATATGGACAAAAGATTTGACTTTCCCACAGAGGAGATACATATGGCACATGAACACATAAAAAGATATCCACCCCCATTTAGCAATTAGTAACTAAATTAAAACAGAACTGAGATATTATCACACACCTACTAGATGACTGTAATTGAAGAAAGAACCAACAATAGCTTGCAGGTATGAATAAGGAGTAACTGGAATTCTCATATTTTGCTGAAAGCAATGCAAAATTTTATAGCCACTTTGGAAAAGTTTGGTACATTTTTACACAATCAAACTCAGTTATTATACAACACAGCCATGCCAAGTGGAATGGTGGAAAGCACTGTCCTAGACAACCTGTACAAATATCCATGGAACAGCCACAGGCCACCTAGTAGAGGGGCAACCAAAGAGAAAAATCTGCTGCAGTCTCAGATAACCAAGAATGACTCACAAGCTAAATTCTCAGCTGAATTTAGTTAAGTCATTTTTTTCCCCAGTGACGATTATTTACCACAATGATAACATGAATATTAGAACTTATCAATGATTGTGTTTTCATTATAAATGATCTCACCATGTTTTCAATTTACCACTACATCTCTGGCCAGTACCTTATCCCTTATCTCTTGTCATTTGCCTAATCATTTTTTTTAAAGATTTACTTATTTATGCACACAAGCTGGGGTATAGGCCAGAGGTGTGTGTGTGGCGGAGGGGTGGGGGTGTGTGTGGGGGGGAGGGTAGTGAGAGGATTCACCAGAGACAGAGTGGGGAGCAGAACAAGCAGATGGACAGAAATACACTGCTGAGGGGAGTAGTGGGGGAGGCAGGAGAGGTCTGCTGTGCCATGTGGGAATTTCCCTGGCCGGGGATCGAACTCATGCTGCAATGGCTCTGGATAGCTTCATAGTGTTGCGTTTAACCCTTTGCGCCTAATCATTTTTAAACGAATTGCTTAAACATTCCTGAAACTGAAAGTTTGAGAACTGATCTGAAAGACCTAGCGTGACAGCTGTACTAAACCATGGGTGTGAGAGGCCATATTGGATGCCAAGGACCTTTAATCTACTGGCATGACCCTATGAATTTTTCAGGGTTCCATGAAATGGGTATGATTTTTAGAAGAGAGAGATTTCATATTTTGAAGGACAATTGCTAAATCGAATGAATGTTTGGCTAAATATCTATAAAATAAAAAATATGTTAACTAATCATTTCATTTAAACTCAACCCTTGTAAATATAGAGATAATATGTAAAATGAGATGTGGGGGGAGAACCCCTTGGAGGAGTGCCTAGGACTAAAGAGATGTAAAAACAGGAAACAGTAGGCTGGTTAATACTGTGAATAAGAGTGAAAGGGATTTTCTCTCAACTACTTACCTTCACTGGACTTCAGTTTCCTCATCTGCCTGTTGGATGTGAACTCTAATTCCACTGACATCCCTCCATCTGTAGAGACTGGAATGGCTGGGCAGCATCTCCATTGTCTTTCTCAGAAGCTCTGAATCTCAGCACCATGACCGCCAAGATCCAGGACTCAGTAGCGTGCCCGGCTGATTCTGGCTCCATAGCAGTTTTCCAACTTTCCCCTGGGATCACTCAGTTTGTGTTTCAAAAGCAGAGTGCCCAGCTCCTCTCCCAGATATTTTTATTTCGTCTGTCTTGATTTGAGCCCACCAATTGCAGTTTAAGCAAACACTCCTAGTAATTCTGATGGGAATGCTCTATTTGAAATGTACTGTTGAGCAACCATCCTAAACCAATCAGTCCTAGCAGACTTACTTTGTCAGTCATTTTCATGAAGTTGTTCACTGTGTTCCATTACACTCCACCAAAATCTACACCGCCATACACCGCCACCCACCGTCACACACCACCACACCTACCACAGTTCTCTGCTGCTGCTGCTTTATACCTCAGTCTTGGCTCAGGGGCGTCCACTTTACGCACACCCACACCCTTACTTCAGGTGCCTACCATTAGGCATGCGCATAGGCCTGCAGAGGCCCATCATTGAGGGGAGGGCGGAAAAACCTGGTAATTTTCTCGTTACTCTACATGTTCTCAGTTATCAAGATCAATAATACCACAGATTGACTATATTAATGTATTGCTGAAGAACCATGATATCGCTGCACTATGTCTCTTCTTTGGGGGAAAAACGAAGCAATCAAAACAAACAAAAAATTTTGAGTATGTTAATTTTCTTTACAGAAGGAGTCACAGAGGAAGGGGTTGGGTAAAGAAGGTTTTCTCTCTGAATCTATTTTTTAGGACTTATCAATTTTCCCTGAGAACTTCCTCAGGCAGAGTTGTGCATGCTAGGCTGAAATTTCCTAAATTAAACCTGCAGCTCTATTTGATAGGTCGAGGGGCAACTCCTTTTTATTGCTGTGGAGATGAGGTGAAAAGCAGAAGCAGTCATGCAAATAACAGAAAATAATTATATAACTCAAAGGGGAGAAGAGGTGGAAGGAATTAGGAAGGAGAGAATGGTTTTCGAAGTTTGAGTTTAATTCCAAGATTAGAAAAGATTCCCACTATAAGAGGAAGTCAAAACGGACTTCCTCAGGAGTGGTTTATCTTGGGATGAAGTGCTAGGAGACAATGCTGATGGTGTGAGAAATGGAGTGGAGACCAGTCCATCGGTAAGAGCCCAGACCTGACTGTTTCAGACTAAGTAATCTGGGACCAGCTGCTCAACCTGTCTGAGCTTAATTTTTCCCAGCCCTAAAATGGTGTAATAGTAACCTATATTATTAATTTGTAAAAATTAAGTGAGATAGCACATGCAAAACTCCATTGTAAAATTTAAGACTTACTGAAACTAGTGAATCATTGCTTTTGATGAAGTGATTCACAGTTTACCTCAGATAAAATCACTCAACTATATTTCCTTATAAGTATGGCAAAAAGGATGCTGGAACCTTCAGTAGAAGTTCTGGAACCTATGGGAGTTTTGCTCTCCACACACCTGAGATTTTAGGAAGCAAATAATAAAGGAGATGAAATGAGAACTCTCAAGAAATGTGGTCTGTAGTTACTTGGGGAAAAGAATTGAAAAATTTCTCCCGGAAGCAATATCAAAAGCAGTTCAGAAAAAAAAAATCACATTCGTCATATAAAATAAATAAGTGCCTGAAGTTTCTGAGAAGCAATCAAACAAAGCCATACATGCAGATTCCACTGAGCCAAAGAGGCTGGGGTATAGTTTAAGGAGTTGAATGGATGGTCTAACATCCCAGTCACTTTCTCAAAAAGCCGGAATCTCAGTGCAGAGTGCTTATTCTGGAGAGCACAATTTTATTTGACCTCTCAATGTCTTCATTTTATGAAGCTTTTTATAGCTGTCATTGAATATATTGTCTGACCAGCATTTTTATTATTGAGAGAATGGCTTTTGGTCTATGATTCACTCAGAAAACTCTTAATTCACCATAGTATTAACTACCAAAAAAAAAAAAGAGAGAGAAAAGAAAAGAAAAGAAAAGAAAGCGCTCTGCATTCCAGTGGAACGGAGCCCAATTTCAGTATTGATGTAAGATGATGCAAAGGTGTCCATGTCAAGTGCACAAATCCAGGAACCTATCAATAGGGGATGTGCTCAAGGCTGTGCTTGGAGAAGGGTGGGGTATAGGCTGGGAACCCACAATTATACCTGTTTCTTGATGTATTTAGTAATTGAACCCCTTTCAATTTCAGAAGCCGCCTCAATTTTGCAGTTAATTACAGCTCACTTGACTGATTGATCAGATTGGAAAGGTGAGTTTACTCTGGCTGTTGTGAGCAACACAACTACTGAGTGTCCCTCACCTGCTTGTCTATTCCCTAGTCACCTCTTCTTATGTGGACATCGGTCACTTGAGTTATCCCCCAATGACCGTATTTAACTTTAAAGACCCTATTCCAAGTATAGTCACATTCTGAGGTATTAGGGGTTAGGACTTCAACATAAGAATTTTGATTGGCCACATTCTAACTCATAATAATTAACAAAATGTTTTAATAGATTTTAAAAAGTCAACACTATATTCTAAGCATAAGTGCTGAGGGGAGTGAAAGAGTTTGTCAGCAATACACTGTCCTTAGAAACTGAGGCTTTTAAATTTTTATTTTGCTTTTCTAATGTTTGTTTGGGGTTGACAAATTCTATCAAATGGTTTGATGTTTATTAAAGCCAAGTGGCAAATAGAGATCACACCAGGGGGAAATAAGATACAATTTTAATTAACAATTTTCATTTCTACTAATTATAGGTCTATCAGTGTCATTCTAATTTAAACCAGCAATCCCTCCTCGCTAATAAGTTCTTAATGATCCTGAAACCAAGTGTGTGTGTCAGTGCTTTAGAGTTACTTCTGCTCCTCTGAGCCTCATCTACTGTGCCCTGGAAGCATCTGGGGGAAGGTGGAGTTCATGTGGAGGGCACAGCCAGCCCAGAAACCCTCAAAGGTAGAAGTGTGAAGCCATAAACAAGTTGAATTGTGGTCAGGTTTTTGAAATTGCAAATGCATCTTACTAACTTGACTGTCTTTACAGTCTGTAGCGCTAACATTTTTTAAAAATCACTCATCTTTAATAACAATAAATAATACATTTATTTTTGGATTTATTTTTGGATTTATGATGATCACAAAAACAGAAAATTTAAAAACAAATACAGGTTATGTAATATTTTCTTCTCGCCCCTCAATATTCTGTCATGTACATTTCCTGGGGAGCAGGGTGCCCTTTTTGGAGGCAGTTGCCTCAGGCACCTTATAACTTTGATATACACATCACGGGATATAAGGGTATTATCACCCTCACCACACATTATCCATCACTCACTGCTCTCTTCTAACTTAATTATTTGGGCAAAACCACTATAATATACAGGGGTTTCTGTACTCCTGTGATTTCAAGTTGGAGGAGCCAGTTTCTGGAATCGATAGAATGCAACAGAAAACCTTACAGAATTCTCAGTATATATATTTTTAAAGTTTTATTTATTTATGTACACAAGAGCTGGGTGTGTAGGCCAGAGGTGTGGGGGTGGTGAGAGGATTCACCAGAGACAGAGTAGAGAGGAGAACAGGCAGATCTACTGAAGTACACTGCTGAGGGGAGCAGTGGGTGAAACAGGAGAGATCTGCTGCGCCATGTGGGAATCTTCCTGGCCGGGGATCGAACTTGTGTTGCCATGAGTGTTGATAGTTTAATCGGCTGCAACTCAACCCCTTTCACCAGCAGGGAGGCCCAGAATGCTCAATATTATGAAGATTATTTTTTTAAAGAAAATCTTATCCACTCTTGCTCTTTGGTATCAAATATCCTAGCTCACCATTTCATGCTTATAAGCTTACCCCTAACAACAGAAACATCTGTAAGTATCAAAGCCAGGCTTTTTGGATCAGCTTTAGTCAACTAAGATACATGTATTTTAAGAATATTTTTCTGCAAACCAATAAAAGGGTCAATAAAAGCAAACATTAGAACCCACACTTGAAAACTGACCAAAGATCTGAGCCATCCAGAAGGGCAGGGAGAGGGGTGAAAAGTGAAGGGCGAACATGCTGGAATACAGGGAAGGACTAAGGATGCTTTGGTAATGGGAGAACTACAGTGACCACACCCAAGGGGAGAAACCCTGTGCTGTCAAAAAGTTAACAAGGGTGTAAAACAATGGGACTTCATTAAAAGAAAAAAAGATGGACACACACACAATAAAATGCTGGTTTTTCTCCTCAAAACATATTTTTCTACTTTTGTAAGGAGTGATATTTTTTACTACCCATAGAACTATATATATTTATTGCAGCAAACTAATGACAACTGAACAATTACCAAGAGAAAAGCAACAAGCAACTCTAATCCCATCACTCAGAAACAGTCTTGGTCAGCATGTGATAAACATTATTCTAGAATTTCGCCTACATTTACACAGACAAAGAGAAGGGTAGAGTAAAAATTGGTTTTATGAAAATATGGGCTTATTCAATGTGAACAATTTGTAATTACAAAGTAGTGTTACAGGGTAGGGAAAGGGGCACCCCAGAAGCCCCAAATCTGCCCACTCGAAATAGGTTCTGCCATCCGCCGCATCAGGACAAAACAAGTAAGACCTTAAGTGGAAAAGAAACTTTAACACAATTAGTGTAATAATACAGAAAAGACAAAGAATATAGTTTCTAAACTAAGCACCCAAAGTTACCCATCACCTCGTGGGCAAAAGTCCACCCAAATGGGGTTGGTCCAAAGCAAGGCCCGAAAGCCTGCCAAGAGTTTAAAACACCTTTCGGCAGGGACCCATAGAAAAGGGTCAGAAACAGCCAGACTGTTGCAGAAGTTGACGCGGGAACACCAAGCGACACTCAGGACACGGGGAGCACAGGAGACTGATTACGCCAGTGGGCCCAGGAGAAACTGGTGGGCCCAGGACAGCGTCACCTCTAAAGACCGGGCCACGAACAAAGGCAGCAGGGAGTTTTTATACAGAGCAGCTTCCGCATACTTTTGGTGGGTTTCAGGGAAGGATGACCTCAGTGAGGGGGTCACTTACAGGCAGGGGTCTTATCAGTGATTTCTGACAGGTGTCTTATCAGTAGGGTCACACTCCTCCTTGGTCTTCATTAGTGAGGGTCAAGCTCATTCGTGGTATGGGGGCTGTGTTTGTCCTGTTTTCCCGGTTTAAGACAAGTCTATGAGGAAAAGAGCAAAATCAAAATCCAGATCACCGATGCCATTGTAGCCTCCCCACAGGTCTCTCAGCCACATCTGTCTCAATTAGTCCAGGCCCGTCCAGCTTCTTCACATGTCTCTCTCTGCCCCTTGTGCTTCTGGCTCTCCATCCTGCTTCCTTCCTTCTTTTTCCTCTGTGTTTCTCCTTCTCCCTTCTCCAGCTTCTTATCTCTCCTGCTCAGCTCCACCCTCCCTTGGGTGGGGCAGGGAACCTGGAACACACCCTTCTTCCTGGGGACCCCCCTCTTACAGTAGTATGTTCAATTCTGCTTGAACTTTGAACAAAAGCTGAAGTAAAATAGAAAGTATTTCTAAACTTCACTTCCTGTATCATCCTCTCAAGAAATATTCCTTTCTAAAACTAAAAAGATTATGAAAATACATATTTCAATTTTAGATAGTATTCACTGCCACTCTGCCATGAAAAATGAGATTAGCACTGGTATTTCTGTTCACGTCCATTTCCCACTTTTCCTTCCATTGTTGCTTACTGTATTGTTTTGCTTTTACAAGTGTCAAAGCTATGAATTGTCTGATATTTCATTGCCTGAAAACAAGTTAGCCTGCAGTTGCTGACAGAAGACACAAGAGTCTTCTAGTTCAGAAACAACGTACTTCTTTATTCACACAATAAACAGGTTGAGTCAGCCTATTTGCACCCACCTCAGGTCCCATGGAGGAGATTCAGGAGGGTCTTCAGATGTCTGTATATGCAGTCCTATTATCGGAAGTTTGCATTAAGCAAAAGCTCATTACATGAGTTTAGGAATCCCAAATTTTTTATAATGGGCAGTAAATGTGGCTTTCTTTACAAACTATGGGAGACACTATTTCTATTTGCTAAGGCTTTTTGCTATAGAAACTTTCTTAAAAAGAAAGTTAAAGACAAAGTAAATAATGTTACTGCTTACAAGAAACATGAGGGATCCATGAGGAATCGTCATCTTATCAACAGAGTTTATAGCTTTTGCTTTCTACAGAACAATGATAATTTCCAGTTGTTTAATTTTGTTTCTGTGTGTCTATGGACTCAAATTTCACCCCAGTTCTTGTATTTTTTTTTTACTTCACCCTAGGGTTGTTTTTTTTTTTAGCTTTTTTAAATTTTGTTTGTTTGTTGAGGTGCCATTGGTTTACAGTACTGTATGGGTCAGGAGAACTGCTCTCCACCTCCACAAACACATACAGCACACAACACCCACCACCAAGCAACAACCCCCCTCCACCAGCTACTCCCACTGCTTCCTTCCCCTTCCCCTTTGGTAAGCTCCATCTTGTCAGAGTCTAGTGGTTTGAATCTGTTTTGGGGTTTTTTTTGCTTTCTTCCTTTATATTCTACATATGAATGCAATCTTACGGTATTTGTCTTTCTGATTTATTTTGCTTAACATAATCACCTGAAGGCCTATTCACATTGTTGCAAAAGGCAAAATTTCCTTACATAGATGGAAACTCAAGTCCGAGTTCCATCAAGCTGCTCTAATTCTTTCCCTTGTGTTGTTATCCGGAAAGATCTAATGGGCAAACTGCAGGTGTCTGCTTAGTCTTCTCCAGACTCTGGTCTGCCCTTGTCCCACTGCCTGGCATGATCTACTTTCTACAAAGTGCCTTTGCAGATCCTGTTCTACATAGTAGAGGATTGGGCTCTGTCTTTACAGGAAATTGCAAGAGACAGAATAAAAGTAGTAACTAACGTCATTAGTTAGGTCAAACAGGAACAAAAAGCAAGTCATGCTATAAATGCAGAGCTCCTAGGCACGTGACCTTGAGGAGTGTTGTCAGATCCAAATGACTCAGGGCACTTTTCACTTTTGGTCTATTTCATCGAATTGCAGGTGCCAAAGTGGCCTGCTTATGACGGCTGTTAGCGAGCCTCTGTAACTCTAGATCTTGCACCTTTATTTTTATTCTGATTTAAGATTAATTTTCAAGTTCTGAAAGTGTTAGTAAGCACAGAACTGGTTTTTTTTTTTCCCTTCCTTTTTTTAAATGGGTCTCTACAATGAGAAGGTTGACTCTCAAAGCATCCTCATAATGAAAGTGACCTTGGACACTGCCTCCCTAGGACTGGTTGGATGGGTGGGAACTGAAGGCTTCATTTCTCATCATTCAGGCTGGTCTGGCACACGCTGACCAGGGGGACACAGGAATCCTGCTAATGATGGAGGAGAGAGAACTTTAAGAAGGCTCGAACCACACTCACACAAGGAAGTGGGGGTAGAAGGGATTAGCATAACCAAGAACCCAGCAATCCCAATGCCTAGGGCACAAAAGCAGACCCAGGCAGGTAGCAGACTGCAGGAAGGAGTGTCAGGAGCAGACCAGGGGGAAAGATATGGAGATTGAGCCTGTTGTAGCCTCTCCAGGCCCTTTCAGATCCTACATAGTTATTCAAAAGCAACAGCAAACGAACCACTCCTGGAGGCATGAGCCCCTCCCGACTGGAAGAGGACTGTATCAGGGCCTTCTCTGCAATGGCTCGGGACAGCCATCTGCCTGCCCCGCTGTGCCTATGCAGGTGCCCCATTCACCAACTCTGTCCCTCTGCAGGGCAGCAGCCTACTGCCTGCCCGTGACCGTCTGGGTCTTCACTGACCTCTCTCAGCAGAGGCAGTTCTGCTCAGGGCTGCCCGCCCACCTGCAACCATGCAGACCTCCCTCTTAGCAAGCCTGTCCCTTTCGGGGCAGCTCTTCCTGCCCGCTTGTGTCAATGCGAGCATCCCTTATTTCTCTGTCCCTTTCCCTACTAAACCTGTTCTTTAAATATAACTAGTCTCTGTCTCATGGAGAAACTCGCCATGTGCTGCCGAAGGGGAGTCTAGTGAAACCTTTCCCAGAGTGAATCCAAGGACCCCAAAACCCATCAACTCCAAAAATGACATCACTAGGACCTGCTGAGTGTCTCCCTGTCTAGGAAGACCCTGCAATGTCTCTACTGACTCCCAGCAGTAACTACCATGGTTACATACCCTGCTCTCTTGAGCTACCACAGCCAGAGGCAAGGAAGAGATGCCAAAGGGCTATCTTTCTTACAAGGGTAGCCAGGGGTGTCCCTGGTGGCACAATGGGTTAAGACATAGAACTATGAAGCTATCACCAGTCACTGCAACACGAGTTCGATCCCCAGCCACATGGTGTGGCAGACCTCTCTTGCCTTGCCCTCTGCTCCCCTCAGCAGTGTATTTCAGTACATCTGCCTGTTCTGCTCCCCACTCTGTCTCTGGTGAATCCTCTCACCTGCCCCCCTTGCCCTTGCACCTCTGGTCTACACCCCAGCTCTTATATGCATAAGCAAATAAATTTCAAAAAAATAGAGAGGGCAGCCAGGCAGCCTGGCCCACTCCAGAAACTGCACGACACACAAGAAAACAGTAAACCACGACGAAGACTCTCCGACCAAACTTGCATCTGGCCTCTCTGATCCTGGGCTATCTTTGACCTGCTTAGTCCAGTTTTAGCAAGAATCCTATTGGGCCATTTCAGCAAAAATTCCCTACCTCCCTTTTCTGATCAATTTTGTTAGCCCCTACCTTCCATATTCCATCACCTTGGCCTGCCATCAGAAGAGTTCCTTTGAATCTCAAGCAAGACTCCCCGTACCCTGTCCTGTCGTTCCCTCTTAGTAATTTTCAATCCCTTGACTCTACCCTGCTCCATGGGGATGGACCCCACTTGTTCTTTTTCTGTTGGGAATTGGGCCCAAACTTTCTTTTCTGATTCAAAATCTCAAGGCAGTAATCCCTTCTTGAAGAAAGTTTCCCTGGTTGGCTATCTTTAGCAAGTGTCATGGAAATTGCTTCTTTGACAACAGTCTTGATAGGTAGGGTCATTTCTTGACTTGTTAAGGCAAGAGATGTATTGTTGGGGTATGTTTTGTGGGCTCCAGAACAGGATAATGTAACTGGGCTGAGTCCAAAGTCCAGTAAAGGTGGTGTCCCCTGGAGGGGGTTTGCTGATGAGAATGAATAGCTCCAGGGGAAATGCAAAATTCTGCAGTTTGGGGTGGAGATTTTGATGAGAAATAAAAGGGACTGAGGAGAAAGGGAAATCAGTCTCTATGATGTAGGAAAAGAAGAAGCAGTCACCATGATGGAGGAATAGAGGAGCAGTCGCCATGATGTAGGAAGGGAGGAAGCAGAAAATGTAGCCGCCAAGATTGAGAGTTTGGAAATCAGACGCCAGAAGTTTTTGAGCCGCCAGGATACAGAATTTCAGATTGAGCATTTTTGGAATCTTCTGTGACTTTGGGGCCAGCGACTTTGAAGGCTTTGCAAGTAGCTGAGCGACTGAAACTGCTCCCTGTTTTGTTTATACTGCAGCCGAAGGAAGAAGGCAGAGGCCCGAAGCGGGCGCCTTCCTAAAATGCGTGAGTGCAGTCTGTTGGGCTGTCTGGCCGCTGTAGTTGCTGTTGGCAGTGTTGTTGGCCTGGGGCTGTGCTGCAGCACCGTAGCAGTTTCGGAGCATCTCCAGTTGTGTTCTGTGTCATCCTCGTGAGTTGGAAAATGGCCTACACTCTGGCTGTTGGCCATACACTCTGGCCATTTTGGAAACATGGCCTGTTGTTTGGAAAAGGAGCTCCACATCAGCAGTGGTGGGAAGATGCCACCTTTGTTACTTTTCTGGGACTTAAAGGACTGGACATTGCTTTAAGTAAGGTAAACGGCCATATGTTGACTTTAGTAATTCTTTGCTTTTTCCTATTTGGTAAATAAATCCCATTGTTATTGTTCCCCAAGCCTGAGTAGTCTTACAATTGTGTGCGCAGGTGCAGAACCAAGATAGTGACCGGTAAGCAACTGGGGCAGTGCCTTTGGCAATTTTAAAGCCCCATTTGCCCGGTATCAATAATACTACAATCTGTCTGTCAACTAAAGCATCCTCAAGTGGACAGGTTGAGACAATGGACTCGGGCTTGGGAATCAAGGCAGAGATGCCTCTGCCATGTTTTTCTGTTTGTGTTAGGGGAGCTACCATTTTACCTGCTGCTACATAATGCAGACACCTTGGACTAGAGACTGGGAACTCAGGGAAGGGCTAAATGACCAGGTGAAGCTCTATAACATGGAAGGCAGGTGGGCTTGGAAAAGAGAAAGGGCTCTTGCTTCTTTGGCTTTGACTTTCACTGGGAACTTGGAAGGAGAATCATGGAGGAGAGACATATAGAGATACTTGAGAGAGGCACATGGGTGAGAGACACGTGGGGAGGCTGATCACAGCAGCTGTTACCTTGATGTGGTCTCTCCCTCTATCCCAGCTCTCTGTGTTACCCTTTCTTGCCAGAGGGTGCCCTAAACACATGGCAAGCTTTAGTGCCTCAGTGGCCCTGCTTTTGGCCAAACATGTTTAGCTGGGCATTTGCCCATAAGGGGTTGAGTAATTTTGGAACTTTTTTTTTTTTTAAAGATTTATTTTTTATTTATACATACAAGCTGGGGTACAGGCCAGAGGCGTGGGGCGGCGAGAGGGTTCACCAGAGACAGAGCGGCTAGCAGAATAGGCAGATCAGAAATACACTGCTGAGGGGAGCAGCGGGCGGGGCAGGAGAGGTCTGCTGAGCCATGTGGGATTCTCCCTGGCCGGGCGTCGAACTCATGTCGCTGCTGCCGACAGCTCCACAGCGCAGCGCTTAACCGCTGCGCCACCGGGGAGGCCCAATTTTGGAACTTTTACTGGGAAATTATTACTAGGAGAATCCTTTCTTCTCCTCTCTCCCTATATACTAATCTATTAGAGATCTCGCACTATGAGTCTGCTTCCTTTGTCTTTATGCAGCAGATGCCAGGACCCTCTATATAGAGTGTGCACCCCTAAAGTTTAGAGGCTCTTGGCCCCTCAGTCATGCCCTAAAATTTGTGAGATGATAGTCTGAGAATAATGAATGATAGGATTGTTGTGAAATAATTTAATTAAGTACTTCAATTGTAGATGAACTATAGAAGAAAAGCATTAAACCACCAGGATGTAGCACATGGCTATTTTGGGGGCTGTGTTCTGTTTTTTGCTTCAGTATGGGAGGAAAAACTCAGTTTACAAGTTCAATGAATAGGGATGATCAACATCAACTTTCAATGTGCCCCATTGCTCACAATTTTAAGCTATGGTTTGGATTCAGTTACTCTCATTTAATTCAATAAATCAAAATGACGCACGCTGCCTGCTGCTGACCTGCTTTCCATTCTTTTAAAAAAGGTTCAGTCCTCATTTTCAGATTTTTTGGGTGAACTGGAAAGAGGGAGAGGCCAAGTGGATCCTAGCATGGTAGTTTGTTTTGCCTCAAACACCAAACCAACCAGGTCTGGCTCCCGGGACTATTCACATACAGAAGTCTAACAGGGACTTTGAATCAGGAAGCAAATAGTGATCACTTTTTTGATCTGACAATAAAAGCAAAGGCAGCAAAAGTACAAGTGACAAGGAGGACCACATTATACCAAAAAGTTTCTGCACAGCAGAAACTCAGTGAAAAAGAAACTTACTGAATGCCATAAAGTATTTGCAAATCATACATTGAGTAAGGGGTTAATATCAAAAATAGATACAGAACTCATTCAACCAGTAGCAATATAAAACAACCCAACTTAAAAACAGCCAGAGGATCTGAATAACCATTTTTCAAAAGCATATATACATGTTGACATCTTTGCCATGGAGGTTGGGGAGTTAGTTTTTGAGAAGACCGTAACAAAGGAGTAACCCAGCTAGATTTGTGTCAAAGGTACAAGACTGCTTTAGCTGTTTTGTACAAGGTGGCTGAGAGATAGAGATACTAGAAAGCTGTTGTAATAAGTTGGGGGTGAGGAGTATCTGAAGCCAAGCAGGTACTTTGGGAAAGGGGAAGAAGAGGTGAATTGTAGGTATATTTAAGAAGTAACTTGCAAGACAAAACCCCACGAGACACTGCAATTAAGATTCCTATGACTCTGCAACACTATTCTGCCCACAAGCCAAGATAGATTGGAGCCCCAGTCTTCACTGACATAGCTATTGAGGTGCGCAGGTTCTGCAAGATAAACTCTTGATTTGGGAAGAAAGACTGAGAGACTGGGCTCAGGTCCATTGGCCTATTATAAATATTCTTTACAACCAGAGTCTATTATTTTCAAAGAGATTTAAATCCTGGATGCTTTGAACAACTAACTCATAGTGCTATTTTGGAGAGGCAGAAAAGAGTTTTTAAGAGGGTAGGGTTGGGAGGCCGTTGCTTTCTGAACACAGAAATGTGTGTGAAGAGCACAGCTTTGGGAGGAAATATTTTTATTTTGGCAACTTATTTTTTCTGGCTCAACGTTATCTTTAGAGGCAGTAAATTTGCAGAGGCACCTCATTATATCCCACTCTCCAATGGCACATGGCCAATTCTGGGATTATTCTTTCAGGATTTTTCTCTTGGGGAGTGTAATAATCTGACCAAATTTCACTCCATTTAAAATTTTTGCGATCTTGAAATACACAACAGAAAACACCAAATCCATAGTCCTCTTTCCATTTACTTTTAGTTTGGTTATAAGTATTGACCAACCATTCATTGGTTTAAGTAAAATCTCCCCGTCTGGCTCCAGGATAGCCTGGATCTGGCTGTGAACAGTGTGGATTCAAATTTTGGCCTGTCTGCAATTATTCAGACACGCTCATCCTTCATTAATTACTGATAAATTAGGCAGGATGACAAAAGTTGGAACTAATTTCTCTGAGAGATGGATGGTTTACGGCCATTGCAGAATCCTTTCCTAAGCCTGTCCTATTAATCCAGGGCCTCCAGCCATCCACATATCAGAAAACTTACTTAAAAATCAGGAGCAGCAGGTTTCAGGGGAACTCAGATATTTTCTAAAGGTCAAAAGGTGTTTGGGAATATTCTTATAATAAACGAATTAGCTGATTATTCTCTCCTGCTAAAGAGATAAGCACATGTTTAGTTTTCAGCATCTAGATCACACATGACATTTATCATCAATCCTACATGATTTGACAAGTGTGTCATGGACCAAAGAAAAAGCTTAAATAATTTCCCTGGGGTTATAAATATGCAAACACCAAAGCCATCGCCAGCAGCATTCACAAGATTTGGAATTTCAAGTCTGTTTTATGAGTGAGATCTGCTGTCACCCTCCATCCCGTCTCTGAGACAGTCAAATGGAATGAGGGTAAAGGAAAACCAAGGATCTCTGGGTGTTTGTGCTGTACGTCATCTTTGGTAGGTTTTGGGTGCGAGTTGAAAGCCCTGAGCCTGGTGAGTGCTTTTCAAATGTTGGTCATATTGCTGTGACAGCAACTTTCCCAGAGAAAGCGCAGCACTCAGAGAGGTGGAGAGAGAGAGATTTAATTGTCACACCGGCGGGCCCTGTGGAATAACTCCCCAAAATCTGAGCCCCGAATTACAGGAATTGCAGGTTTTTATTCAGTTTGTATAAGGAAACTTACCTACCTCATGCATCATAAACTTTATTGTTTAGGAAGGGGGTCAAGGTAACCACAGTTACTACTGTGGACAAGCAGCACAGCACAGACTTTCCCAGCAGCTTCCGCCCCAGCAAGCAGCAGTGTCCAAGCAGTGAACTTAGCAACTTTAGCAACTTTCATTTCCAAGCAGCAAACTTACGAACTTCCTACTTCATTGCAACTAATGAAATGATGAATTAAAAATAACTATGGAACGAACAGGAAGAGGCACCACAGCGTGATAACAAAGCAGAGGACAAGGGGAAGTACTTAAGTCAGGGAAACTCAAATGACTGGATACAGTCACCAGCCCAGGAACAACACGCGTTAGAAGAATCATGTGCAGGAAGGTTTGCAGGTTAAGAGACCCAACTGGATTTCTAAAAGAAAAGAGCACGCTCTCTGCTGCTAATGTCAGGAGCCAGTGTGCTGACGCCTGCGGGCTGGGCTGTCAGAGGCACATACACATTCACGTGTGTGTCCGCAGCTGTGCGCACACACAGAATCTGCCTGAGCTGCCAGGGAGTGTTTCCAGTTTCTTTTGAAATTAAATGATGACACAAAAGTAAGGTTATAAAAGTGCTTTTGAAGTTGGTGGCGAGGACCACAGGGCTGGCAGTGCTGACCTTTGGTTTGGAGGTCTGTGGATCGTGATCAAAGAGACGCCAAAGTCTCCACGGGGCTGGGAGCAGAGAGGGTCTGAAGGCTGCCGGGAAAGCTGAGGGTGTTAGAGGGTGAAGGCTCTGCCTGGGGACTGGCAAAGTGAGAGAGTGGAGTCTCCTGAGTTTTGGGGGATGTGGAGGCAGAGAGGGATAGGCCCCCAGGAACCTGTGACTTTAGTCAAGGAAGCTCCAGGATGGCAACTGGTCCACCTGGAGTTGAAGGGATTGTGGGAGAATGGGGAGGGGGATGGAAGTTGGAGGAGGTTGGGGAGGCAGATGAGGGGGGTGGGCTCCAGCTGTCAGAAGCTCCTAAATCAGCTCTGGCAGTTGCTCACAGTAAGGAAGAAATTGCAGATCAGGGAGCAAGGAGTCATTTGGGTGTGGGTCGGGGAAGGGGGGCAGGTTCACAAAGGAAAAGGCATTTGAGCTGCTTGTGGACAGTCACGAGGAACGAAAAGGTGCAGTGTGTTCTGGGAGGCTGCGGAGGGCCAGGCCTGGGAGGCACTGGGGGAGCTAGCTGGGGGGAAGTGGGCTATGTGCTGTGACGTGACTGTGTCTTCTCACTGTGCTGATATTGTGTGCCAGAGGTAGGTGGCAAAAAATTTACAGGCAAAAATAATAATAATAATTTAAGGAGCAAAAACGTCAAGGAGTAATCCTTGACTTCAAAGAGCTTTTCTCTTAAAATATTGTTAAGTATTAAATGTGTGGTTTAAATCCCATTGTTTGCTGGGCTGCCCTTGTCCTCAGTTGAAGCCACTTGGAAGGCAGGGGGGGGGGTGGTGACTCTGTCTGGGTTCTGTTAGCAGGAAGGGTGGCGGGAGTGGGGCCTTGGAAGAACGAGCTCACCAGCAGTGAAGAATCTGTCCCAGCTGAACAACTTTGGGCCCCATTTTCTGTCACTTGGAGTGATGAGATTCACATCTGCATTCCAGGGCAAAGGGCCTGCTTGAGAGTATGGGAATAAGCAAAAGGGAATAAATGGCAACCGAGGGCCTCTTATCCAGACTTCTGACGGGGCTGGCCTGGCACAGGCAGCTGTGGGGGTTCCTAAGTTCTGGTGGTCGCTGATGACTTCACAGGGCAACCTGGTGGTGAGTAGCCTCAGCAGTCACACGTCAAAGGGAATCACAGCCAGGAGCGCACATCCAGTAGCTGAAGGCGTCTGCCCTTTGGCATCCCCACCAGCGCTAAATATCTCCACTGAGCCTTTTAAACAGGCAGGGTGGAGTCCTGCAGACACAGGCGAGGTCAGAAGCAAGAATGCTTGTTTCCTATCCTAGTGTTCACGGGAGTTGCTAAGCTTGGGTGACACCAGAATCAGAAGAGGAAGGAGGTTCAAAGCTGAAGCAGGTGTTAGGGAGATGGCTTGGAAGACTAAGTAGAAACCGGGATTGAAGGAAACTGCCAAGGAGATATTCAAAGCAGGAGAGTAGCCTACTTCGGTGATTAAAGTTAGTGTTCAAGGGGCTATTGTCCAACATATATAAACAACTATAAAACTCAACAACAAAAAATCCAAACAACCTGATTGAAAATGGGCAGAAGGTCCGGATAGACATTTCTTCAAGGACATATAGTTGGCCAAAAGGCACATGAAAAAATAAGTCATCATCTCTTATTATTAGGAAAATGCAAGTCAAGACTACAATGAGAGATCTCCTCACACCTGTGAGATTGGCTATCATCCAAAAGACAAGAAACAATAAATATTGGAGAGGATGTGGAGATAAGGGAATCCTTAAACACTGTTAGTAGGAATGTAAATTGGTACAGCCATTGTGGAAAGTAGTATGGAGAGTCTTCAAAAATTTAAAAATAGATATTTAAAAATAGAAAAATTTGAACAGTCCAATAATCCTGCTTCTAGGTATTTACCCAAAGAATACTATAAATACTAATTCTAAGAGATTCACTACAACCTAAGTGCCCATCAACAGATAGTGGATGAAGAAAATGTGGTGTGTGTGTGTCTGTATACAATGACATACTAGTTAGCTAATAAAAGAAAGATGAAATCTTGTCATTTGCAACAACATGGATAAAACTAAAGCGTTTTATGCTTTTAAAATAAGTGAGTCAAAGAATTAGCAACTCTGGGGGTGGAGGCCATCAGCCAGCTTTAAAGTGCCCTCCCAGTGATTCTGATGTGGGTTAAAGAACCAACGGCCTAACCTAAGTCCCTTATTCCCAAACATTGGTCTGTAGTTTGACCTATTAGAACTACCTGGAAACTTCAAAGGGAAGATTCCTGAACCATGCCTCAGAGCTACTATAGCCCTAAAGGTTGTAGCTGAACAACTTAAATTAAAAAAATTCTTCAGGTGATTCTGTTATGCATCAAAGTTTAGAAATGGCCACCTTTTAAGACAATGAAGACAAAATGAATGGAAAGATTTGGCTTAATTTTGGAAGAGCCCATTTAGCAAATTATAGAAACAGCAGAGACCCAGACTAAGGAGAGGAATTGAGGAGGCAGACTTGGGCCAAATTCTTGGGATTACCCTAAATATTAAGGTCCTTATCTGTAATATGGAAATAAATGCAGGCCTACCTCAAGACATTGCTATAAAGACTGATTGAGATAATGCTTATAAAACTGTTAGCACAGTGTTTGGCATGTCATAGCATCAACTGTTTTTAGAACAATATAACATTCTTTTGAATGAAACTGGATATTCAGTTGGGGGTCAGATAGAGGAAGACTTTCAAAGTTAGACTAAGGTTTCTCAGAGCAACAGAACCAATTGGGTATAGTTTTATATAAATATATATAAACATTTATATTAAGAGATTTATTATAAAGAGGGCCTCCCTGGTGGCGCAGCAGTTAAGCACTGGGCTGTGGAGCTGTCGGCAGCAGAGACGCGAGTTCGATGCCCAGCCCGGGAGAATTCCACATGGTGCGGCAGACCTCTCCTGCCTCGCCCGCTGCTCCCCTCAGCAGTGTATTTCTGATCTGCCTGTTCTGCTCCCCACTCTGTCTCTGGTGAAGCCTCTCACCACTCCACACCTCTGGCCTGTACCCCAGCTGTATGCATAAATAAATAAATCTTTAAAAAAAATAAGAGATTTATTATAAAGAATTGAATTGGTTCATGGGATTATGGAATCTGAGAAGTTTTAAGATATGAAGTTGGCAAACTGGAGACCCCAGAGAACTGGAGGTTTAGTGCCTGCACATTCAAGTTGGAAGACTGAGACTCCAGGAGAGTCCCTGGTGTAAAGTTCTAGACCAAGTTCAAACACTTGAGCTGACAGTTTAAATTCCCATCTAAGGGCAGGAAAAGACAAGTGTTCTAGCTCTATCAGCCAGGCAGGCAGTTTCCTCCTTCTCAAGCTTGACTTTTCCTCAGTTCTTAGATCAATGTGATGAAGACCCCCTCAGTGGGGAAGCCAATCTGTTTTATTTAGCATCCCCCAAATCAAATGTCAGTCTTATCTAGAAGCTCTCCTCACAGACATACCCAAAATGTTTAACCAAATACCTGGGCACCAATGGCTCAGTGAAATTCACACACAAAATAGACTATCACAGAGATCTTGTCTGAGGAACTGGATATTTTTGGTAGATGAATGAGATACAGAACCTGCATCGAGATGTTCAATTAGTTAAAAAAAAAATCCCAAAAGTTAGTTTGAATGCAATTATACTTTAAAATAAATCATGCATTTCAGGGAGCAGAGACAGAAGTGAAATACAGTATTTGACAAGAATTCTGTTGGACCATCGGCATAATAGGGGCAAAGCACAATTTGTGCATTTTCCTCTTTTGGCAGCTCCATTAGAAAGAAGCCCATCCATCAGCAGGCAGAGAGCTGGAAGTCAGCAGAACCCAGTCTCAGCTGAGAGATTTGAGGGCTCGACAGTTTATAATAGATGTAAGAATTGTGAGGAGGCACAGAGACTGAAGCCCAGCTAATAAAGGAAATATTTTTAAAGGAACAGATGTCATCCCTGAAGATAAATGAAGATTGTTTCCTTTTATGGAAAGAGGATTATAGAAGCATTTGTCTTCATTCGTTATCTGGACCTTTTGAAATACTTTTCATTAAGGACCAAAGGAAGTTTTAGTGCATTAATGAGCATGAAATGAAGTGCTTTCAATATTTAGCTTCATGGGGATGGTAAAAGAATTTAAGATTTTGACTCTTTCCCCAAAGAAGCACAGATTTTTAAAGTTTAAAGTTTAAACATGTAGATTTATTTTTTTAGAATTGGAGTATTCTAGCTAGCTATTAGAAATAAGGCACTAGAAAAGATCATCAGATCTTATCATCAAATTATTTGATAGCTGAAGAAATGGATATGGTCGGCCAGTTAGGCAGTGACTGAGAAAAACCCTTTGATTCTGATTACTTTTCTCTTTCCACCGTATCTTTAATAAGACTCTCAGCATCTAGCACGTATGCTAGATGACAGCCATGAACCACTGTTCTCACTCTCCAGTCTCCACTTCGTCCTCATATCCATCGTGGAAACAGGTGTGGTTAAGATTTTCACCCTCAGATGCCAAAAAATAGATGACTGGATCAAGGAGATGTGGTACATGTACACAATGGAATACTATTCAGCATTCAAAAAAGATAAACACATGCAATTCTCAGCAACATAGATGGAGCTAGAGGGGATCATGCTCAGTGAAATATGCCAGAAGGAAAAAGAAACATATCGAATGGTTTCACTTATAGCAGGAATATAGGGGAAACTAATAAGAGAGAGACATTCAGCGAGGGAGGGGGGGGTAAGGGCTCAAAATGGGGGAGAAAAGAGCACAAGGGACTATGGTGACGGTTCAAGGGTGAATCGGTGGTGGGTAACCTACGGGGAATTGACAATAATGTAAAAGACATAAGTAATAACAACAATAAAAATATTTTTTAAAAAAGATTTTTTCCTCCCTTTAGAAAGTAGCTCGCCAAGCCTCAGCAAGAGACCGGTTTGTCCAGAGCCACACACAGCTTGAATCCTGAGTCCTGGGACCAACTGATGCTTTGGCATCAGTTCTGATGAATGGTCTTTTAGTTCCCACTCAAGAGTGAAAAAAACAAAACTTCAGTTGTACTTGGGGACAGATTTTCTTCTACTTGATCTTTTTAGTGGCAATATTCATTTTTGTGTGTATGGGACGCTATGAATAAAAAATAAGGGCAGTTTTTTATTTTATTTTTTTAAGATTTATTTTTTATTTATACATACAAGCTGGGGTACAGGCCAGAGGCATGGGGCGGCGAGAGGGTTCACCAGAGACAGAGCGGGGAGCAGAACAGGCAGATCAGAAATACACTGCTGAGGGGAGCAGCGGGCAAGGCAGGAGAGGTCTGCCGCACCATGTGGGACTCTCCCTGGCTGGGCGTCGAACTCGCCTCGCTGCTGCCAACAGCTCCACAGTGCAGCGCTCAACCGCTGCGCCACCGGGGAGGCCCAAGGGCAGTTTTTTAAATGGCAACAACAGTACTGACAATGAATTAAGTGAGTCAGCCCAGGTGGGCTGCTGCTTTGCTAATCAATCACTGTGGACTCAGCTACCCCACCCCCACCCTGCCCCTCTCTTAAGGCCCAAAGATGATGTCGGTGATTGATAAAGGCACGTAGAATATAAGTGAAAGTACTGAATGTATTTTTAGCCATATGACAGCAGGATGTATTCTACTCCCTCAGCTTTTGCTCATTTTAATCCTACTGTGTTTTTTTAAAATCAGAAAGTAATAATGCTTGTCACGAGTGGAACAATACAAAGAACATCACATCCAGTCTGGAGCACACACACCATCTTCGTGCGCGTAAGGACATGCGTGTGTGTTACTGGTGTTTTCCAGAATGGAATCATACTATATTCATCACTATCATCTGCTTTTTCTTCTTTGATAATTTCTCATGGACTCTGCCACATATTCGTCTTAGACGTAGAGCTGTTGTTCAGTCCAGTTTCTTTGTAAACACATGCATTTTATATAATGGGGTGTTGTGTGTATTTTTTTTAAAGATTGATTTATTTATGCATACAAGCTTGGGTGTAGGCCACAGGTGTGGAATGGTGAGAGGATTCACCAGAGACAGAGCGGGGAGCAGAACAGGCAGATCTGCTGAAAATCACTGCTGAGGGGAGCAGCGGGGGAGGCAGGAGAGGTCTGCCGCGCCATGTGGGAATCTCCCCAGCTGGGCATCAAACTCCTGTCGCTGCTGCTGCCCACAGCTCCACAGCCACCAGGGAGGCCCTGTGCGTATTTTTTTAAGCTAAGTATTTTCTCTCTTTTGCTTGTCTCTCTAGTCCTTTTCTCGCCCTTTCCTCCCAACACAAGGCTCCCAAACTGTGTCAACACACTACGTGTCTGTTTCTACTTTCTTCAGTCTAAGGGTCAAACTCCTACGCTCCCCCATCAGATCTGGGGTACACATTCCCCCCATAGTTTAATATCTCTAAAATTGTGCTGTTTTACAATCGTGTACGTGTACTTGTTGAAATATGGTGTGTGTGTATATTTACATGTCAGGGAAGCTTCTTCCTCACTCTTTACAAAAAACAAGATTATGTTTCTACATTTTTTTTTCTCCTTCACTTTGTGGAAATACCTTTAAGGGACATAATACTAGTCTTTTAAAATATGTATTATAATATGTCCAATATGCCTCCAGTGATGAGTTTTTTTATCCTAGGTTTTTTTTTTTTAATTCTGCAACAAAAATGCTGCAATAAACATTCCCATTTATATATCCATGTACTGCTCCTGCTTTATTTTCCTGGGCTAGATTCCAAGGAGTGGTATTTCTGGTTTGAAGAGTGCTATATTTTTTATTTTAGTAGTGTTACCAGATTACATGACAATAGTAGTAGCAATTCACTCCTCTTCTGTTTATTCATTGCTGCGTAACAAATCACCTCAAATCTTAGCAGCTAAAACCAACTCTAATCAGTTAGTCGAATCTGCAATTTGAAGGAATTTCGTGGGGGATGATTTTTTTTCCCTCCAAATGTGTCTGGACTCACAGCTGAGGTGACCTGCCTGCTGGTAACTAACAGTGCAGGGTCGAGCAGACCGCCTCCCCCACATGTATTCATAGGGCTTTTCCACATCGTCTCCAAAATAGGCGTCTCTCCAGCACGGCAGAGTCAGGGCTCAGGGGAGGCAGCAAGGGTTTATAACCTAGCACTGGAATCCTTTGGCTCCTTCCTCCACATTCTATTGGTCAAGCAAGTCATTCCAACCAGCTCACAGCCCCAGGGCCAGAGGAGCACATGAACCACAGACCTCCACGATGATCAGAGTGCCCAACCCCTGAGTTTCCCCATCCTGGATCTTATTCTTTAAAGTTTTGTCAATGTGGGGCCTCCCTGGTGGCGCAGCGGTTGCAGTAGCGATGCGAGTTCGACGCCCAGCTGGGGAGAATCCCACATGGTGCGGCAGACCTCTCCTGCCTCACCCGCTGCTCTCCTCAGCAGTGTATTTCTGATCTGCCTGTTCTGCTCCCCGCTCTGTCTCTGGTGAACCCTCTCGCCGCCCCACACCTCTGGCCTGTACCCCAGATTGTATGTATAAATAAATAAATCTTTAAACAAAATAAAAAATAAATAAAGTTTTGTCAATGTATCTGGTAAAAACTGAAAATTTTAGATCTCTGTCATGTGTGGGTGAAGATGGGCATCTTCTTATATGGCTATTAGCCAGGTGAACCCCCTCACTTATGAAATGGCCCACTTGTTTGGAATTGTTTAGTATTTTAATCATCAGTGGGAACTTCTTGTCTATGAGAAATGTCACTTTTTATCTAGTCACCTGTGTTGCAAATATTTCTTCTCTATATTTAAAAAAATTGACTTCTGTGGTCTACTTTGCTGTCTAATAAATAAAACTGTGTATATGTAAGATAAATATGTCTGCCTATTCTTCAATGGCTTTAAATTCCTGTGTTGCTAAGGAAAATGATCTCCCCACAATTATATATATTCGAAATTTCCATCTTAATATTTTTAGTTTTGTGTTTATTATTTTAACTGACAGCTGAAAATTACAGCCCCTTGTAGTCTAAAGTGGGCTAAAGAGTAGCCTGAAAAGTAGTCTAAAGAGGGCTGTGTGACAGGGGAGCTATTGTGGGAAAACAGAGTGAGAAAGAACAGTGGACATTAGTCATTTGTTTGACATCTGTTCAGCATCTACATGTGTCTGGGACTTTGTAGTAGCTGGAGATGTGGGACAAAGCACTACAGCTAAGCTCCCTGCTTCTGCGGCTTATTGCTTTGGTCTGAGTGTGGGTGTCCTTCAGAAGCCATCTGCGGAAATTCTAAGCCTGATGTGACGGCGTTAGGGAATGGGCCTTTGGGGGGTGAGGGTCATGCGCCAGCATCCCAGCATCCAGGACTGTGAAAAATAAATTTCCTTTTTTTTTTTTTTTTTAATTTATTTATACATACAAGCTGGGGTACAGGCCAGAGGCGTGGGGCGGCGACAGGGTTCACCAGAGGCAGAGAGGGGAGCAGAACAGGCAGATCAGAAATACACTGCTGAGGGGAGCAGCGGGCGAGGCAGGAGAGGTCTGCCGCACCATGTGGGATTCTCCCTGGCTGGGCGTCGAACTCGCATCGCGCGCTGCCGACAGCTCCACAGCGCAGCGCCCAACCGCTGCGCCACCAGGGAGGCCC
>PVIJ01012339.1:0-50164 GCA_004024925.1 Scalopus aquaticus
GCTGGTTCTTTGAAAAAATAAACAAAATAGACAAACCACTAGCCAGGCTTACAAAGAAAAAACGAGAGAAAACACAAATAAATAGGATCATAAATGAAAAAGGAGAAATCACAACGGACACAGCAAAAATTAAAAAAATAATCAGAGATTACTATAAACAGCTATACGGAAACAAGTATAACAACCTAGAGGATATGGATACATTCCTAAAACTATACAATCACCCAAAACTAGACAAAGAAGATGTAGAACACCTAAAAAGAACAGGATTTTTGAGAATACTCTTCAGCTGTCTCCTGTTCTACAATCCATGATTAGCAGAAGAAACTGTTAATACTGTTAATTATACTGTGGTAACCAAATTTTATTGAGCACATGTAATGTAATTATTAAACAACTCTGAATTGATTATTTTATGGATGTGGAATTGAGGTAGCAAGAGGTCAAAGGTCAAGGTCAGGCTACCTTGCTCACAGATAAGAAAACAAGGGCTACATCCACAGCCCAAACCTTTGAGGATTACTGTTGCTTTCTCTTTTTATAACCTTTAGCATAACCTTTATCCACTACCTGCCAGTAAAAACAAGCTATCCCATAATAGTAGGAGGAGGAGGTTGGGAAGAACAGCCTGAGGGCAGGATTGTGTCCTTCACACCCAGCATGGGCTTGGGACACAGGGAAAACTCAAATAATAATTCGCTACATGAATGATTCAGGTTCATTTTTTAAAATTTCTACTCCCTGCAACAGCTTAGTTTTTAACAATAAATTCTTCTAAAAACAAGTGTAGGCTGAGTAAAGGTCTACTGAACTAGATATTTTAATCCATACTTTTCTAAATTTTATATAGCAATTTTATAGTAATATTCAAATGATTGTTTAGGGCAAAAATAATGTGAACTTTGAAGTATAAAGTCCTCTGTTTTGCAAACACAGCACTTATATTTTTTTTGAGTTGGGCTAGATCTTATTGGTGTGGTATGACAAGTTGGTTAATTTTAGAATTTTTGACAAAACTAAATTGCCATTGATTAAGCAAATTAAGGTTTTTATAAAAATGATTTATGGATAATTGTGTATTTCTGAAAATGACAGAATTGCTGACACAGACTGTGAAATGCATGGTAATATTCTATCTCATACTTAGATTAACGTAATTCACCAACAAACTATTATTCATTGCCTGTGGAACAAATATATTAAGTCATTTCCATTAGTTTCTGTGCTGATGCACTCTTCAACTTAACCATTGCTCAGTGAGAGAAAGGATCACATTTTCAAACCTAGATGAAAAAGTAATTAAAGTATAGAGAAATATATTATGGATCTTAATCCCTAAGACCACGAAGAATGCTTGCTGCATAATCAAAAGTTTAAAGTAAATTAACACTTTTAATTTCCAAATGTGGTTTTTCACATATTTGCCTTATTAATAATTGTAACCCTCTTTTGCATTCTCTGCTTGCATTCTCATTATTGTCTAGAAGCAACTCACTGCATCTACTAGGACTCAATGTGGCCTATATAATATCCAAAGTAAGTTAAAGATGAACTTTCCAAAGATCTAAATCGTAAAAGGGGCAGCATGGATATTGGAAACCATAAGAATAAATGAATAAGCTTGAAATAAGAGTAAACACCAAAGGATACAAAGGGATGAAACATTCAAATACAGTGAATTGGGGGATTTTCTGTCTTTCCTTCCTCCACATGCTCTACTAGATTAGTAGAAACACATTTACTTTGTAAACATAGCTCTATGTATGGCACATATTTCTGCAGTAGTTTTCATTACTAATGATTGGAAACCCCATACATGTAAAAGACACTTGATTTGAAACAACTGCTCCATCTGAAACGTATCTAAAGGAATATGAGATGGATACAACAGCACATATTTACTGAAAACCTCTCATGTCAGGCAATGACTACATTTGCCAACTTATATGCCTTTCACCTGATAGTACCTGATAGAGGAGGCAGGTACTGATTCCCTTGCTCAACAGGATGAAGCAAAGCGGTGCTGAGTAGGGCATAGGTCCTACCTGCCATGTAGCCAAACTGACTTCAAATTTTGGCTCCATCACTTATGACTAACTAGCATGTTTCCTCAGAAAAAGAGGCTACGATAATGAGTGATGCACTTCATTTTCAATAAATGTTTGCTGTAACTGTTATTTTTGTTGTGAGCAAAGGATGCCAATATAACAAATGGAAATGCCATTTTTTTTTCAGAATATGATGGAGGAAGTATTAGTTATTTGAAGTAAGGGCAGTTCACCCAAATGGATATGTCCTGTGAGTAGCTGGACCCAGAAGACTGAGACTCAAAGATCAGAGAGATGAGAAAGTAAGCTTTCAGAACTATGTTCTAAGACAGGGAATATAAAAAGGCATAGTAGTTTAGAGACAAGAAGAAGAGAACAAAATCAGTAATTCGGAACTTTAAGACTCCTCCAGAGTGAGCACAAATACACACACACACACACACACACACACACACACAATTGAAAGTGTGCGTGTGTGATACTGAAAACATCATTTATCTCCATTATTTCTGGAAATAAATCTATCATATTGTAAGTTCAGAAATTTTTAAAACTCAACATGGGCAAAGAAGATAAGAGAGAAAACAACAGCAGATGAGAATTGTCAGAAGAGCTTTGGGAGCAAAAATCAGAGGAGCAGCAGTGCTGAACGTGCCGATACCCAGTACCTGCAGCGGGCTAGCACCAACGGGTGGCGAGCCAAAGAACATCAGAGCGGCAGGGTTACAGGCAGCAAGTGCATATGGCCCCTTCCAGCCTGCTATCTCTGCGTATCTGAAAGAATCCCTGCAGCTGCTCCAGGAGCCTGGAATGTTCTCACCAGACATTAGATGGAAAAAGATTTCCCGAACAAAATCTCCAGTTTTCCCACTCAACTTCACTATAACAACCCACCAAATTTGATGTTTTACCTATGTAGGGTAGCCAAACTGCTGTGAAGTAAATTTATTTATTATACCCTAACAGTGTATATTTTCCTGTTTAAAACTGTATGATGAAGATGTATTAAAGTCTTAAATGGGGTATAATCTTTTAACAGGAAAATAACAGACCTGCATTTTGAATTCTGACTTTGTCTATGTTGGTTGTGTGATCTTGAATAAGTCACCTTCTCTGAGAGTTAATTTACTTGTAAAATTGGGTCACAGAATCTACTTTGCTGGGCTGGTATAATAAAATAAGCTACTGCTTGTAGATGGCAAAGAACAATATGCTTTATGTATAGCTGAGATTTAATAAATATCAGTTTCCTTTGTTTCTACTCTTTTCCATCTTCTCCAACTTCTATGATTAGAAAATAAACAATAATCTATTTAAAGGTTCTTTTTAACCATTCTAAAGTATTTAATAATAATTTGTCATCTCTTCATTTTTCTACTATAATTTCTAGTTTATGATTAATGTCTATGAAATGAGTTTGTCCCTAAGAAACTTGCAATTTCGCTGAGGAAATCAAAACTCACAAAAAGTTACAGCTGGCATATTTTACAAATAGGATAAATACTTCTCCAGATAAGTGCAGTCTAGAGAATTCTAATAATCATTTATTCATCCCCTATGAATCCCAATCTACCAACTAGGAATCAGGAAGATACAAATCTGAATTCTCAAAGAAAAATGTAGAAGGTTGATGAAATGAATGCTTATGAAAATGAAAATAGAGTCAAGACTGATCTTTTTTGGAAGATCAGTAGTCCTTAAAGGTGAGAGGCAGGTTAGGTACTAGGTCAACTCTTCAATCCTTTCCCTTCAAGGTCCCTAATAAGTCAACAGATTAAAGTCAGTGGAACAAATAGGACCTTCTAAAACTGCAGAACACTGCACCTGAAATATCTGCACATAAGTATCTTCAATTGGTTATGTAGAGTGAGTTGCATCAGGAAGTGTTGTCTCTCACAAAGAATTCAAGCACACTTTAAAGGATAAGTAGTCTTACGGGGGGAAAAAATGATCCTTTGGGGGCCTCCATGGTGGTGCAAGAGGTTACATTTAAGCACTATGAGCTATCCGCAGCCACTGCAGCATGAGTTCCATCCCCGGCCAGGGAGCTGACCCACATGGTGCAGCAGACCTCTCCTGTCTCACCTGCTGCCCCCCTCAGCAATCTATTTCAGTGAATCCACCTAGTCTGCTCCCTATTATGTAAATCCTCCCACCCCCCCCACACTTTTGGCCTATACCCCAACTTATATGCATAAATAAATAGATCTTTAAAAAAAATGATCCTTTGAATCAACTCTGTAATGCATTACAATCCATGCAGTTCCATGCAATAGCCAATAAGTACGGACATGTGATAATATTTATAATCCTCTTAAAGGGTGTAAAGTGCTATCATTTTTTGAAAGAGAAAAAATCTTGGTTTGAGGGGTGTAATTTTGAGAGATGGATAATAAATCCCAAGACTTCCTATTTAAAATAGTGAAAGCTGTCACTGGTGTTCATTTGACCCCTATGATAAATACAGTATTTAACTTACTGTCTATCCAACATTTAACTATTGAAGATCGACTACAAGGAAAGCACCATAGATGGATATGTATTAAATGCATTAAAGTACTGTGTTTCTAATAGTGACAAAAATTATTATTAGTTGGCCGTTTTTTCTACCAGGAGTATTAATTATTTGAAGGCTATATCTTACCTAATCTTCTAAACAGTTCTAGATGATAAATAGTTCATTTTTATTTGTTTATTTGTAAAACTTTTGGGCTTACTTTTTATACCTCTATGTTGGAATATGCTTCACTCACCCTCCACCAAACCTCCTATGCCAGTGACCTACCCTTTTCCTTTCCCTATGCCTGCCTCCCTCGTCCAGCCCCTCTGGTAATCAGTTTTTCACTGTCTTAGATTTGCTTTTACTGTATTTTGCCAGTATATGCTTTTTTCTCATTTTTTGTGTTCACAGTTAATATCCGATATCTTTCACTTTCTGGCTTATTTCACTTAGCATAATCACCTCGAGGTCCATTCATTTTGTCCCAAAAGGCACTATTTCATCTCTTTAAATAGCTGTGGAGTATTGCATTAAGTTTATAGTCCACGTTTGCTTAATTTATCTATCTATTGATGGGCACTGAGGTTGGTTCCATGACTTGACTATTGTGAATAATGCTGCTACGAACATAGGAGTGAGTAAGACTTTTCGTATTAAAGTTTTCATATTCTTTAGGTAAATATCTGGCAAAAGTATTGCTGTATAATATGGAGAATCTGGGAGATAGATAATTGCTATTATTACTTTCATCATAATCACCATTACCCCCATTGCACACATGAGAGTTAAATTACTAGCTGTTTTCACAGCAAATAATGGTGTCCCAGTTTGAACCTAGGTAGCCTAACTCCAAAACTCATACTCTAGCATTTGCTTAACATTTTACACTTCCATCAAAGCCACAATTTCATTTGATCCCCAGTAGAAATTTATGAAATGGGAAAGGAGTGTGTTTTCAAACAAACAAACCAAGAACAAGTTTAAAGAACTCATCCACTGTCACACTTGTTTATGTCACAACAGGGACTGGAATCCCACTCCTGCGGGTTGTTCTCTACTGCTCAATCCATCCAGCACATTCTTTCACATCTTTTATAATACATCCTCTAAAAATCTCACAAGATTGATGACTTCTGATATTCCGGAATAAGAAACATGCAGTGAAGGAATAGAGGAGCTGACTTTTTAAAAGAAAAATATAGTTACAGCTTAGTGACACAGACTGTTAAATTGTGGGTGCTCAGACCTTTCTCAAATATAAACCATTAGGCAAAGATGAGGATTTTCCTTCCAGAGCAGCAAACGCTGCTCTAGTGATACAGCCCTTGGTTATAATGACTTCATCTCTGTGATGCCAATGAATAATACCTGTGTGATCGTGCTGTGTAATGGATGCTGGTGGAGTCGGTGACCTTGAGCACCTCCCTGTTATTGAATTGTTGCCATAAAGGTTGAATCTTCATTTTCTTAGTCTTTATTTTGAAGCAAATTCACTCAAAGTGAAATGGCATCTTGAGCTTTTTGTAACCTTACACTACAAACCTACTACCCGACACCAAGACTGAAACAACAAATTGGCTTTATTTGGCATCTTTTCATCTCTACACAGTATCCTGTGGACAAAGGGAGTAGGGAGAAAGGAAGTTATCTCGTATTCTTAGTAAGAATAGCTACTGATAATCTATTTTTTAAATAAAACTGATTAAAAATAAGCAGTTTCTACAGATGGGGTTTTGAAATGTAGGTTTAAATTTAGTAAGCCAAGTTAATTGAGGTGACTTGTTAAATTATGAGTTTATACTCTAGAATGATCATTACCTAAGTAAAGATAACTGCAAAAGCGACAAACAAAAATAGGAGAAAGAGAGGGGAGCCAAATAAGAGATCAGGAGGAGAAAATGACACACAAAACAAAAACAAAAACAAAAACTAGCAGGCATCCATAAATAAGAGACATTCTACGGGGTGGGGGGGGAGCACAAGGAACTATGGTGATGGTTCAAGGGTTATTTGGTGGTGGGAAACCTACGGGGAATACAAAATATTTTAAAGGACATAAATTTTTAAAAAATGTTTAAAAACTAAAAATAAATAAATAATAATAATCAGATGTACTTTTGAAGGAAAAATACCCTCCCTGCCTGCTTCTGACAATTTTCCATGGCTAGGAAGTTCTTCCTTATCTAAACCAACAAGTTTAAATCCAATCTTATTTGATCTCTTCGTATTTTAGTCCTTCCTCCCTGACATATTTTTTACATTTCATCTTCTTTGTCTTTCTACTTCAGCTCTTCCTTTCAATTCTGAATTCCGGATGGTTTCCTGGCTTCTCCTCTCTCTCTTCTCCTAGCAATAAGATTAAACAGATTATTGTAATTTTGTTGTTTTCCCATCATCCTGCCAAGCTCATTCTTTTCGGAAGCTGTAGGATTTCACTGAGGATACAGAGCCAAATCCAATCAACAGATAGTTGCTGGCTGACTTACATGCAGGCACAGATGGAAGTAGTGCTTCTCAGTCCCTCTGTGACCCTGGCTTTTGACCTGCTAAATCAATGGATTAAAAATAGGAAAAAGACCTTGTGTGCCTTCTGATATTTAATTATGTTTTTCAATCCCAAAAACCAGGAGGAAAGTAACTTAGGGCTTCCTCAAAGATATTTCTCATTTAGAATGCCTGCATTTTCCAAAAAATAGTATATATGATTTTCAAATCAAGACTTCTTTTAGGAGTAATCTGGAGACATTTGTCTTTCTCAAATATTTATCAGTTTCCCCTTAATGGTTTTGAATAACAGATATAAGGTCACTGGAATAAAACTGCTTCACTAGAAAAAAGATCTTTCACTTTGACTGCCTCAGCCCAGCCTTGCCGTGTTTATCTGTGATAAATGCCTTGTCTTGTATAGCATTACCAACCAGTGAGAAATCAACTGTATGTAATTATTACAACCAAGGGATCATTTCTTTCCAGAGTAATATTTTTAAAAATAAATGGCTGTCAAAATGAGCTGACAGTTAGGACAATTAAGGAGTTTGCTTCCCAGGTTGCACACAAGAACCTAAGAGACTTAAAGAGCAAAGCATTCAGGTAAGAAACACTTTCCACTTGGGGTGGCACTATTTTGATCTGGTTGACATATGGTCTCTGAAAATTTGGGAATTATTTTCCTTCCTAGAGTAACTCTGGGAGTTCCCAGTAAAAATTGGGGTTCTCTTACATGTTTTTAAAGTCCTGTTTACTTTAATCTAGGGAAAAAATATTGAAAAAATAGCAGGATTTAATGATAATGATGGAATCACTTAATTTCTATTAGAAAGTATTGCTGCATATTAAATTTAGGAAGATCTAGCCAAAAATTAGGTTAATGTTAACAAAACCAATGAGGGTCTGCAAAAATTGCATGATTAAGAATAAGTACTAAACTTGATTATGTAATAATCTTATTGGGAAAACTGCCAGGTAGCCTAAAAACAAGCTAGATAAATGTCCCAACCATTGAAAAATCCATAGAACACTAATCTTTTTTAAAAAAAAACAGCAGGTCAATGTATCTTTGAGAAGTGTCATGGTACAGAAATCACCTTATTTCTCCCTTGAAAAGCACAGGATCAGTGAGATGCTAAATCCAGTAGTAATTTTTGACACATTCGGATTCATCAGCTATTTCATCAGCACTGAAACGTCAGCACATGGGCACACCACAGCGATGGGCACACCCCACCGGGAGCCACATGGCACCCCTTACTGCTCTGCACTTGCCATCTTCAAATTCTTAACAATTTTTGAATATGAAATCCCATGCTTTCATTTTGACCGGTTCTCATTTTCGTTTTGCACTGGGTTTCACAATTTATTAGCCAGTCCAAGTCAGAGTTGTGGATCCAGACGAATGCAATTCCAACTCTCGGCTAGCACTACTTTACTGAAATTGAGTTAATTTTCATATCCCTGTACCCTTCCCTATTTCCTCTTTGGAAACTATTAATAGCTACTTTCAGGGTTTTAATAATTAAGGAAACTGTATGTAAGATGTGCAGTATGGCCCGCATCACACGTAAGTGCTTAATAAATATTAGTTCTAGATCTCCACTTGATTTAATCCCTCACTATCACTAACAATTATTGCAAGGATGTTACTGCTAAGACCAGTTGTACCATTAGATCATTATCCTGAAGTTATCCACACCTAAATGGCCTGACTTGGAAAGATAAAATGATAACAGTGGCCAGATTTATGCCACACGTCAGGTCACAGCCTGAATACAAGACAATTTGGGTTACTGCATGTCACTTGGTACTTGTTATTCCCATGAATGAACAAAAAAAGTCTAGCCAATGGGCACTGATTCCAAGTACCTGCACATTCTATAAAGTGAGATTCTAAGCTTTCCAGTGAGCTTGTGAAAGGAACGGCTTAATATCTGATAATTTCAGCGGATCATCCACCTCCACGTGGGAATTTTGAGGGTATATGCTGTTCCATTCCTAACCAGAGGGAACAGGAAAAAAAGACATAGTGTATTTAGTTCCCTCTATTCTAGCTTCCTACTGTTGCTGGAACAAAATACCACAACAAGGTATAGGGTGGCTTAAACAACAAAAATTTACTGTGTCACAGTTTTGGAAACTATAAGTCCAACAAGAAGGTTGGCGGGCCTCCCTGGTGGCTCAAAGGGTTCAGTCTCGGCCTGTGAAGCTATCCAAAGCCACTGCAACATGAGTTTGATCCCCGGACAGGGAGCTTCCCACATGGTGCAGCAGACCTCTCGTGACTGGCCCGCTGCCCCCCTCAGCAGTGTACTTCAGTCAATCTGCCTGTTGTGCTCCCCACTCTGTCTCTGTTGAATCCTCTCACCACCCTACACCTCTGGCCTACACCCCAGTTCTTGTATGAATAAATAAATCTTTTTTAAAAAGGTTGTCTTTTAAGGGCTGTGAGAAACAACCTTTTCATTGTGTCGTCTGTCGCTTCTAGTGATTTGCTGGCCAACTTTGGCATTCTTTGGGTTTTAGCATGACACTGATCTCTGCCTTCAAGCTCTTATGGTGTTCTCTCTGTGCACGTATCTGGGCCCAAGTTTCCCCCTTTTATAAGGACACCAGTCAGACTGGATAGGGGCAGTCAAACCCACTAGAGTCAAAGCACACCTTGAATGAACTGATGCATCGGCATTGACCCTATTTCCAAATGAGGTCACATTCTGAACTATGGGGATTAGAAATTTATCATGCATTTTGATTTCAATGCACAATCCATCAGGCCAAGTAAGAAAGTCTATTATTTGAGGCTCAAAGAATTTTTCCCTGTTCTTCTGTAGTTTAAGGACTTGAGATGTCTGACAAAGCTTTGCTGGGTCCAGATTCTACCTGAGGATGCAGTGTGGGTGGGATCCAGTTGTCCTTCCACTGAATGAAAGACAAAGGGGAGTGTTTTCAAGTAACCAAACTTAGAGTTAGGGCAAGAAGATTATCTGGAGTGGTAAAGGGTCTGAGCAGTACAGGGAGGGGCAGCAAAAAGGAGACTACGGGCCAAGAGAGCTACTCAAAGAGGTTCCTAGCCAGACTATCTCTGAGGAATCGGAACAAGAACCAAAACAGAGAGTTAACTTTAGTGATCAGCCTGAATCAGAAGGCACCAAATTCTCATGCCATCAGAACCAGCCAGTGAAGTCAGGTCCTTCTCCCTCATGAGACACAACAGTTACTGAGTATAGGAGATGAGCAAGCACATAAAAGAAGCCACACAAGCCACCTTTCTTCAATGAACTTCCAAACCTGATAAGAGGATACAGCACTGGGAGGGGAAAGTTTTAGACGTGAGTTTGGAATTTCGTTATTTTACCAGACTGGACTGTTAATTTACTAAAATAGGACTGTTCTTGTGATTGAAAGTGACTTGAAAAGTCTGATACATGCAAAAGATCTCCTACAGAAGTGAAAGAATAGGTCAACAGAGCAAGTTCAACTGGGTGTTGTGACAAGAGGAAAGTGGCTTTTAAGTCTACACCTATCAATATAGCTGGTTCAATCAACTACTACTGGAGCTTTATACTGCCCTGGTTGAGTGGCAGGTCAGGAAGGGGTTAGTATTTACAATTACATAAATAAAACTTTTTTTTTTCAAATTACTGCATCTCTTGGCCTCAATTTCTTCATCTCAAAAATATCTAAGTCATACGATCACTATAAAAATTATATCAAATTAAATCTAGATAAAGTAGAACTGAGTACAAGCTTAATAAACTCAAGTAGTTTCACAGCATAGGGGTTGGGGGTGGGGGGGTGGGTAAGGTACATGTCTTGCCAATGATCCAGGAAACAGAAACTAAAAATTTGTTTTATCTAACACTAATTTCCAACATAGTTCACCACAACATCTTTAGCTACAAATTGGTCTTCAACAAGAGAACAATGATTACTAATATCAACAAAGATTCACTTTAAAAGTACAAATCATTATAAATACTGAATTCTGAAATTATTTTATCTGACCAATACTAAACAAGATCTGATTGCAATTTAGAAGCACTTATTTTATGCAAAAATAAAAAATCAACACCAAGTGGGACTCAGCATTCTTCAACATCTCAGACATCTGGAGTTTTGGTAAAGAGGTTGTGTTTGAGCAATGGAGATGTTAAAATTTGAACAATGTCTATAAAACGAATATGTTGAATATGACAGTGATGATTAAAAATGGCATAAACACTTCACCATTCAAAACATAATGCTTAAAGTTTGTGATATTTGCCTGGAAATCTTTGGAATAGCAGACTCCTTGCCAGTTCTGAATGTTCTTGGCTACGTTTTAAAGCGAAAATTATTTTGTGTTATGCAGCTTTCTTTTTGTTTGTTTTCCTTAGAGCACAACCAGGGTTATCAAAACTATAAAGATAATTTGGTAACTACAAGGGAAAAGCTTTGGCTTAAATTCAAATTGGAACTGAACTATGAAAAGCAGTGAATTTTGAAAGCCCAAAGAAAATGCCAGGATTTTTTTCATTTCAATCTCCATTTTGCTTGATATAGCAATTAATTTAAGTCACTCCATGATTTGATTTACTGAAATCACCTCTACTGAGTTAGTCAGTAACAAGACAAAGCTCAATGCAGGTGATTAGTGCCAAGGTGACAATTTCCTCTAGTTTTCTGGGTCTTGTCTTTGCTGCCATAAGTTTGACCTTCGACACAATTATTGTACCACACTTCTCAAAGCCTGATTGATAAATCCATCACCAAGGTCATTGTGGAGACGGCTACAGCTTTCCTTATCTCTTTACATAAGGGTTTCTGTACCACAGGTAAAAGACTGTGCACTACTCAGACTACATTTTTCACATAGCAAATTTAGACAAGTGCCCTTGATTTAGTATATGATGTTTCATACTGGTAGAAGAGCTATTAAAATCATAAAGTGATTGAAATATTAGGGCACTAAAGATAATATTTTCTCACTCCCTAGATTGAAAAAGAGAAGCAGAGGTCCAGAAAAGTCATGTTCTTGCTCCATTCTTCTGATTGTCACACAGCTTAACGAGACCACCAGTATTAGAAACCAGGTCATTTATCTTCTGTCAAATGCCTTTTCTCCTTAGGTTGCCTGATGAATTCTGGGTGCTAATTTTAAGTCTTAACTTACCTAAATTTATTTTAGTATATGTCAAATCTTGTATTTTATTTTGGGTTAATCAGTTTCCATCCCTATATTAATATGCTATTTAGAGTACAAGTAGACAAGATTTTCTTTTTTCTAATGGATTTATATTTGGAACAGAAAAATGGTAAGTCAAATCTCAGGTGTGTTTTTTCCTAGCATACTGTACTGACTTCTCAAATGTCAGATGGTTCACTGGCACTCAGAGGAGGTTTATATTAAAGGTCTGAGAGTATAGGTTGTCTGCCAGATATTCTCTTCCTATCTTTGGTAAAATCTCAAAATACTAGGTGTCCAGTAGAGACTAAAGGGAAGACCTTGTTAAGGTAGCAAAAGAAGAAATCCCCAGCCCTGGAAGAGAAGAGAAATGGGTGTGTCAAAGTTTGAGCAGCAGAGCCCTAGAGAAGAGGTGTCCAGAGATGAGGTGTGCCTAGGTGAAACACAGACATGGGGTGCTTTAGCTTCATCAAAGACTCCTGGGTCCTACGAGTCACTGAAAATTAGCAGAGCCAGCAGATCTGAGGTCCCCATGTAAAGTAGGACAGACTGAGTGTCTCAGCAATGGCCAATTCAATCTGATTATTGATGGCTGAAAGGACTTCTTCTACTGATGTGTCAGGGTCCAAGGACCTTTGCACGACCGCAAGGAAGAATCTCTAATAATGACTAGGACTGAACAGCTCACCAGGGTTTTGAAGTCAAACATATTTTGAGATAATAAAAATGAAGAGATGTGTTTCTTGTACAGTTGAGTTTAGAGAATAGAATTCATACCCACTACATAAAGCAGGCTTTTATTTTTTAGTTGATAGGAAACCTGCAGGCATTTAGATAAGAAGAGAAAGAAACCATTTTGTGTTTTACCTACTCTGTAGATTCTTTACCAGAGCTGTAGTCTGCCAGAGTGGGTAAAGATGAAAGATTTCCAACCGAGGCACTTGACTGAGCTGGCAAGAATTTGCCTTGTATTTTTGGATAAAATGGATCAGAATTATTAACTCAAGATAGAATTTTTATAGAAACACACCGAATAAACAAAAAGTGCAGTTTTCTGGATTTGGTAGGAAGTTCTAGTAAATGCTGTAATTGCTGAGAAATGCTATGGGAACAAAGAGATTTAGTTGGTCTTCTGTAAAATTGTAAATTGTTGTTAAGACCAAACTCTCTGAGATTTTTTTTCACCCTCTTATATTTCCATCAGGATCACTAACCCTGCTTTTTGAACCTATTTTTCCCCTACTATATCAAAATTTACTTCTTTTTCCATAACCCTGCATAATAATCTGAATAATGATAAATTTCTGATCTTTGATAGATTAAATTCAATATAAGCTATATTTTTATAGGAAATATCATGATAATATATACATTTTATAGGTGTCTACAAACAGATCCACATTAAATTATACACTATAGGTATCTTCACTATTTTAATTTACAAAAACAATATATAGATAAGAATTTCATCTGGAACAATTCTTAGATACAGGAAACACTGTACTTTACTGAACTACAAAATACATTCTCCAAATTCCAAAGATGTTCTCCCAATTTATCCCAACTTTCAAGCTTCCTTACAAAGTAACACTGACATTCATTCAGGAAGAGATGATGTCGAGGCCTCCTGCCTGGTGGAGTTAAGATGATATCCCTTTAGGACACAGCCACCATGCTGTGAGGAAGCCACAAAGCTACGTGGCAGGGTGTTCCTACATCCACACAGCTGAGGAACCAGTTAATATCTGAGATCAACCACCGGAAATGTGAGAAATCAAGCACATCAATTTGATTCTAGCTTCCAGGTAGATTCTAGCTTCTAGTTGACAATAATACAGATTTGTGAACAAAATAAATATATTGGTTATTTTAAGTCTTAAAAAATTGTTTTTAGAATGTAGCCGCACATCACTGCAACACTCTCAATCTGTAACATACAAATGTCCAATTTGCTTATCTGATTAATAGCCATTTTAGATTTTAAAAATAAACATTTGTGAAGGTTCAAAAATGATTTAATGGTCTTAGAATTTACTTAACGTATATTTGCCATTGGTGTGAAGCTGGATGTCATAGTTCCTTCCATTAAGACTTTGGAGAAAAGGAAAATTTCCTTCCAGAAGTTAGGGTTGTTTAGGTTGGGGTATAAAAACTAACTGATGAACAGAGATGTCTCCACCCCTGATACAGAACCGAAACAAGTACGTTCTTAATATAAAGAGCAAATGGGGAATGTTTTGGAGGAGTTACTGCTAGGGAAAAGCACTGATTAAAAGAGAGCAAAGGACTTGCAGGTGCTAAGATATAAAAATCACCTCCTAGCTTCACTTCTTAAATGGGAATACTCCTGTTCTCTAAAAGCAAGTGGCACAAGGACTGGTTATACAAGCCACAAAATAAAAATGGTGGCATGTTTCCTACATATTAGAGGGATAGAACTAAATATTTTCATATTATGATAAATATCAACATACTATGGGGTAGAATACAAAATGCAGGAGACTTTATAAGAAAACAAGGAACTTCCAAATTTCTTATTTGAAGGTGATTGCTTCGGTTGATATCCTACACTAGGGGTCTTTTTTGATTGTATCTTTATTATCTTGCCCGATTCCTTTACATTTTACTCAGGTTTCTAATTGAACATCAAAGTATGGTTGTAAGACTGAACTATAGGGCCTCCCTGGTGATGCAATGGGTTAAGTCTCAGCACTATGAAGCTATCCAGATCCACTGCTGCATGAGTTCAATCCCCAGCCAGGGAGCTTCCCACATGGCACAGGAGACCTCTCCTATCTCACCCGTGCTTCCCTCAGCAGTGTATTTCAGTCAATCCATTTGTTCTGCTCCCCACTCTGTCTCTAGTGAATCCTCTCACCCCCCCACACCTCTGGCCTACATCCCAGCTTGCATGCATAAATAAATAAATCTTTTTTAAAAAAATAATGAACTATATCTTACAATTAGTTATGCTTTGTATTTGAAAATTTAACATTGACTTTATCTTAAGTGTTCTAGGAACAACTGTGATTCATGGTATACTATCCAATAAGTAGCAGTAAAAAGACAATTCCCATTTTCAAAACCTGCCTGTATAAACAAATTACTCTCCTTTGTTTCAATCTTTTATTTCAAAACTATGCAGTAACACCTGATAATGTTTATTTCCATGAAGACTCAGCAATGATTTGAATGGGCTATAATAAAACTGAATATTGAAGACAACTTAAGTTAAATTAATTGAACATGTCTGATTTGATTTGTTAGTGAACATGCTCTACCCCATCCCTTTCTATCCCCTCAGTGTCCCCAAGTGCAATCATGTAAGAAGACTTTGGGGGCAAGTTGCTGAAAATACTACTGAGTGAAGTGGACTATGATTGGGATAAACTCCCAAGACATGAACCTGGTGCCTCTAATTTACAGAATCTTTGAATAAACTGTAAATGTTGCCAAAAGATATCTTTTTATTTCTAGAACACTGCCTGGCACAAAGTAAATGCTAAAAAAAAAATGAGTGAATGGACATGTTTGTTGACAAATTATATTTTGCACACACACACAGACACACACACACATACACACATACAGAGTTTTAAATTTACTTTAGTTGTCATGCAAATTATTCTTCATCCCTTGAAAACTTTGAAGAGCAAAATGCCAACTGTAATCTTTTGAAATGATTGCTAAGGAAGAAAACATAACTGATTTTAAGGTATTATTTACCCTTCCAACTGTAGTTTGGATAATCAATTTGAGATATGATTATACAGGAATCTTTCAAGACTGAGATGACTACGTTTGATAGAAGACACAGCGATCTGAATGAGGAGACTTCATGTGAAATTGGATATTGGTGCTATGTTGGAGAAGAGAAGAAAAAGGATTCAATACCACTAATCAATACATAATACCCTAAATTTGCTCTATGATAGTCTTCCCCAGGGGATTTCCTTATAAGAAAATAATCCTGTGTGAAGTTAAGTGTTCTGAATGAATAAAGAAAAAAATGGAGCAAAGGAAGAGGAGAAATGGAAAAAATTTTGGAAATGCTGGTTTACACAGAATTTTAAGTTTCTTGAAAGCAGCATTACTCTGAGTACTTAATATGCTAAAACACATTGTATGTTCCCTAGAGGGGACTATGATACATAGAATTTCCACTGATAACTTCTTTTCTAGCAGCTTCCAGTAGAATTAGGTCTCAAATACATTTTGGAAAAAGACACTCAAAAGTATAGATTATGAATTACCAACATTTAATTTTGAAATTGTATTTTTTATAAGTAATAACAGTCCTATGTGTTTCACTAATGTTTGACAGGGTAGGTAACAGGGCTAGATTTGTACCTCACCTGCCTTCCAGAGGCCCAAGATACTGTGACTCTGAAGGCAGCCCATATATCCTGGGAAGAGTACTTTCAGGAGAAACAGATTTGACCACCATGCCATCACCAAGTTTCCTCTGACCACTGAAGACAGTGGAAGAGAACACACTTGTATTCACTGCGGATGTCAAGGCCAACAAGCACCAGACTGAACAGGCTGAGAGGAAGCTCTATGACACTGAACTGGCCAAGGACAACACCCTGATGGAGAGAAGGCATGTATTTGGCTCTTGACTATGATGCTGTGGATGTTGCCAACAAAACTAGGTCTATCTAAACTGAGTCCAGGGCCTCCCGGGTGGCGCAGCGGTTACGCGCTGGGCTGTGGAGCTGTCGGCAGCACGCGATGCGAGTTCGACACCCAGCCAGGGAGAATCCCACATGGCACGGCAGACCTCTCCTGCCTCGCCCGCTGCTCCCCTCAGCAGTGTATTTCTGATCTGCCTGTTCTGCTCCCCGCTCTGTCTCTGGTGGACCCTCTCGCTCCACACCTCTGGCCTGTACCCCTGCTTGTATGTATAAATAAATAAATCTTTAAAAAATAAATAAACTGAGTCCAGCCATCTAATTCTACATATAGGTTTTTTAAACCATAAAAAAGATGCATTTCCTAACAAAGAGAGGAGCAGGAGATTAACAGACCCTTGAGGAAGAATTAGAAGTTAGTATAGCTGTTTGTTTTATAATCAGTTTATAGTAACATGTCTGTCTCGGTCAATTCAGGCTTTTATAATAAACTAAAATAGATTAGGTGATCTATAAACAACAAAAAGTTATTTCTCACAGTTCTGGAAGCTGGAGGTCTGAGATCAGGGTGTCAGCATGCATGTGCTAGTGGTGGCTCTCTTTTGGGTCACAGATTGCCAGCCAGCCTCATTGTGTCTTCATATGGCAGAAAGAGCTAGCTAACTCTTTGGACTCTAATCGTATTCATGAGTGTTCTACATACATGGTCTAATTACCATCCAAAGGCCCCATATCCTAATACAAATGCATGGGTAGGCTGTGTTTCAATATATTAATTTGGAGGGATATTAACAGTCAAACCATAATAATGTCCATTCAACTATAATGTAAAGTATTTGAAAGTTGAATTTAAAGCTTAATATGCTGTGTTGTCAGTGATGTCACTAATACCTCATACTGCAAGTCATTTACAAAGCACTTTCACAATCATTTACTCATTTAATTTATAAAAAGGATTTCAATATTTAGTGTTCTCTTCAATTATAGGTCGTTGGCACTCTTCTCTGTAACAAATAACTCCAGGAGGTTTAAAGACTTAGTGAGAAATAGATTATGCCACTTTTGGTCCAGTTGTTTGGACACAGTGTAGGATATAGACTTGTAAATGGGCAAACAGTACTGAATCCCAAGTTCCACATTATGGAAGAATGTACAGTGTCATAGGGGCACTCAGAAAGGTCAGCCAACCCAGTGTAGGGATTAGGGAAGACTTGTGTACACGTAAGCAGTGCCCTAAAGAGGACAAAGAATAATTCAGTCCGGGTTGATTAGAGGCTGGAAGAGTTAGGGGAGTTTATTATAGGATCTTGAGCAAGTCATTTGATCAGTCTGACTCTCAATTTTCTCAGCTTTGAAATGGAGATGCTTTATTCACCAAACTGTGGTTATAATTAAACAATAGAAAACCCATTTAAAAACTGTAAAGCACTATACAGAAGGCACAAATATAGAAGGTCTTTAATCTGCGTTAGGAAATAAATGATATTCAGTAAAAGTTGATAAGTAACATAGCATTTTCCATTTATTATAACATTTCCATTTATTCATTTATAAATGAATCTTTAGTTCACCGTTCTAGCACAAAATGAGCTCTGTATTTCTGACAACAGAAAATAATTTTATTCGATTGTAATAACAAAGATTTAGTCATGGTGAAATAAACACAAAGCAAGGCAGGGCCACCGACTGCGAAGAGGTACAGAGAATATAAATTTTAAAATTTGCAGGTAAAGATGGAACTGGCAAGATTTTTAACATAGTATCACTTCATAATACTACAACGTTGAACAAAAGATGAAAGAGAAGGGATTTTGCTCTCTTGTCTCTAAACCTGTTTCCCTGCCCCTTTGCCAAGTACAATGCAGTTAACAAAGATGTATGTTAACAATTTGCTAAACTGAAATAGATTATTTTCTTGGAGTCTAATGTCCCTCACATAACATATGTAGAAATACATATCACCTAGATGATGATAACCTACAGGAAGTTTTTCTAACTTCCTGTGTGCTCTTTTCTCCTACATGCCTTTTGTCCTAATCCTCCCTCAGAATACTTCAATCACAGCACCTGCACAGCCTATAAATTACTTTCCTCAGATGCCTTTCTGTACCCATTTCTGTGAACTCCCCAATAGTTCTGTCTGCTGAATTTTGTTGTCCCTGGACTTAACACAATGCCTGGAATACTGTAGCTACTCATTTAAACAAACTGAACCACAATGACCCAAGACAGATTAAGACTGGGGTCCAGGACCTCCTTTTTCTAATTTACAAATGGAACAGATAATAACAAAATGAAATGCCTAATATGCAACAGCCTTAGAAAACAGCACAATATCTTGAACATAGGAAGTATTAAGCAAATATTTGATGAAGATAAAGTGAGAATCAATGCTTAGTCATTATAGTTTGGAACTCTTGCAAAAGCCTAAGAGAACAATGCAATGGCAATCTGAACATTCTTTCATAATTAAGAAAAGACATTATTGTATTTAGCAACTTTTTCAACAAAGGTTGTAATGAAAATGTTATCTCACTTAAAAAAGAAATTTCATTTAGCTAGAAGACTGTTCCATAGCAATACAGGTATGTAATTTTGCTTTTTCTTTCTGGTTTACTCAGTAGAAATTTTTCAATGTACTAAACACACATAATAGGAAATTATTCAAGTTCCTATCATACAGTAATCAAAGACACTTCTGTTCTAGGAAGTAAAAACGTTAATCAAAAAACAGTTAAGTACAAGAGGCAAATATTTCAACTGAGTCTCTATGCTTTGTTTATTTTTAGCCCAGCGTCAAATCTAAGTCACAATGCACTAGAATCAGAACTGCAGGATTAAATAAGTCAGTGTGAGGTCACAGGTCAGCCTTCTCAGTGCTTCATCTCTATAGGCTCTGCTGCCCTTGGTTATACTTGCGGTAAGACCAAAATCTGACCAGCATCACCATTAGTGATAGGGAAGGCCACTGGCACTGTTTGGCGGGAAAAAATAGTTTTTGAGATAATTTTCCCTGACAATAGTCCCATTACTTAGAGCTGGGATTTGATGATTATCACACCTCTTTTAAGGAATGATTATCCTCACTGCAAGCAATGGCAGACAACTCTCATTCATAAAATGAAGATAACACCACCTTGCACTGGCTGATACAAGAAACTGATAGTGCCCTTTGGAGCAGCTCAGAAACTAAAGAAGAGAATCCTGTACCCAGCAGTGGCTTCCACAAGGCAACAGCTTCTCCCAAAGCAGTCATCGATAAACTTAAAACCCTGGCATGCTTCTATCAGAGGGTGACATCCAGAACTCAAAAGCAGAACCAGAAGCATTAGGGAAAGAAGATGATGCAGTACAACAAAAAATAAAGCCTGACAAAAAAAACCACTAACATACATTACTCATGGTCATGGTCAAAAGAAGTTAAGGACCCTCATTCTTCTATAGCTTAAAAATATCAAAAACTTCCTTTTTAATTCTAGAGGGCCAAGTCACATTTTTCCTAAAAGTTAGATTTTATTATTATTCAAGTATCTACAAGTTATTAAGACCTTTATAACCTAGAAAACATTGACTAAAATGACTTAAAACAAATATTACTTAGTTGTTCAGTAGCTTTTCCATGTTATTGCCAAATCAATGAAATCATCAAAAGGGACAAATCTGACAAAAGAAATTTCATTTATGGATAGCCAGGGAGCTTTCAGGCATATCTGACATGAAAAGCAGAGCATTGGGTATATTAGGATCGTAAACCCCTGCTCTTGCCTTTCAGGAATAAGTTCTGTTTCCCAATATAATTACCAAGTCTTACAGCACCTTGCTGTCCGCAAGTGTTATTAAGAGGCCATTGATATCCTCACCAAAATAATTGATATAGATAGTTAATACAGAACCAATGACTAATGGTGGGTTGTGGAATTAACTTTTCTGCACTTGCTTCTTGGAAATCTATCTTCCCTTGTAAATTATTTTAAAGGGTGACCTGGAAATTTTCCATGAAAAAGGGACTGATTGACCTTCCCACTGAGTTACCCTTTGCAGACACCTCCTCCCACTACTGAAGGCCCTGGTCCAGTGCAGTTTCTAGAAAATGAAAGTGTCATTTAAATTACTCCTAAGATATCCTCCACCAATAAGACAAACTTTCTAAAGTCTGATGGCAGAAGGACAGGAAGCAAACAAAATAAAGGAATATACAATCTTAAGGAGAATGGAGTGTATTCTGACAGAGTTTCCTTTACAAAAAGGCTCAGTAAGTCCAAATAAATAATACATCATAAAGTATCTTTATCATCAAGAAGGTCAAAGCTATTTTCAAAAATCTGGATCCTTTGAAGCATCTTGGATAAGGTGTGTTTTAGAACTAAATGTACTCTCAGTAGAAATATACACATACATTTTTCAATGTATATTTTCAAGTGATAACTAAACTTCCTTCGTTACATAATTTATTTTATATAAAACAAAATCACCAATAAGATTATTTAACTAATTCACACTATCTCTTAAACTTTTCTTAAATTTTTAAGAGGAAATGTAAATTATGTGTTAGAAATACAATTTCTATTACAAGTCATATTAGCAAAATCCTCTAGTTAGGTTACAACATGTGTGTGCACATGCATCTTAGTTTGGGGTAGGAATGAAAACTATTTAAATTCTATTGTTGAATATGATGTCAACATAAAAACATTTTATACACAAACATAGCCCTACTATTTTAAAATACACAATTTTAATTGATCGAAAGATTTCGAACCTTTCTAAATCAGCTTGTATTTTGACATTGCTTATATAAATGTATCAAAGAAAAATTCTTTATTGTAATACATTTGAGGTTGATTCCACTTGTTCCTTGTAACCCCAAGGAAACAATTTACCAAAATTATAGGGAAGTAAATTGTTAAAATTACAGCATAAAAGTTTTTCTCCCTAAAATTATAGGTAAGAAAACTACGGTCTGCAGAATGAAAATCACTAGCTGTCTCTCATTTTAAGCCCAATTTTAGTCCCCTATAAATCTGTGTGAAACTCATACCTGGAAAACAAGAAAACCATAAACCACCAGAGATCTGTGACATTTCATGGAACCACGAGAGACTAATAGTTTCATCTGAACCAAAGGACAATCAACACCATATCCTTTCAAACGGGGCAGTGGGAGGGGAGGGGAAATGGAAAAGACAAGTGGAAAACCTTTGTAAAACCTTACATCATTACCTGAATAATTATTCACTCCTCATCTGATTTAAAACCTCTTTCCACAGGTTTCAACATACTTTGGGAATAATAATTCTAGATCTTAGACTTGCAAGAAGATATAAAACTGTAAGTATGCTGTGCTGGGTTGAATACTGACTGCCCACCCCAATTTGCATTCATTTGAGACCTGAGAATGTGACCTTATTTGGAAATAAGTCTTTGTAAATGTGATTAAAAGAGGTTACCCCATAAGGATGGGTTCTAAATTCAGTGACTCTTGTTATTCTTTTTTTTTTTAATGTATGTATTTTTATTGTTATTTATGTCTTTTATATTTTGTATTCCTCTTGGGTAACCCACCACCAATTTACCCGTGATCCATCTCCATGGTCCCTTGCGTTCTTTTCTACTCCATTTTGTGCCCTTATCCTCCCCTTCCTCTGCTCCCCCCACCCAACCCGCTGAGTGTCTCTCTCCTCTTTAGTTTCCTTATAGTCCTGTTATAAGTGAAACCATTTGTTATTTTTCTCTTTCTTTCTGGCTTATTTCACTGAGTATGATCCCCTGTAATTCCATCCATGTTGCTGCAAATTGCATGTGTTTATCTTCTTTGAATGCTGAATAGTATTACATTGTGTATATGTACCACATCTTCTTGATCCAATCATCTATTTTTGGACATCTGGGTTGCTTCCATACCTTTGCTATTGTGAACAGTGCCACGATGAACATACGGGTGCATGTATCCTTTTGAATTAGTGTTTTTGTGTTCTTTGGGTAGATTCCCAAAAGTGGTATTGCTGGGTGGTATGGACACTCCATTTTTAGCAGTTTGAGGAACCGCCATACAGTTTTCCATAGTGATTGGGCCAGTTTGCATTCCCACCAGCAGTGTAGAAGAGTTCCTTTTTCTCCACATCCTTTCCAGCATTTCTTGTTGCCTGTATTTTTAATGTGTGCCATCCTCACAGGTGTGAGGTGGTATCTCATTGTGACTGTTGTTATTCTAAGAGGGAAATTGAATACAAATGCACACACAAAAGGAAAATAGCCATGTAAATGAAGGGCATAAACAGGAATGACAAAGACTGAGGCAACCACCAGAAGATAGGAAGAGACAAGGAAGGATTCTCCTTAGACTCTTCAGCGAGAGTATGACTGCTGACATTGGAATTCTAGCCTCCAGACCTGTGGTAAAGCAACTCACAGAAACTAATACATATGGTCACCCTCCTTACATAATAAACCTACAGAGAAGTCGCTCAGGTTGACCTGTTAAATTTTCTGGTCTCAGTTTTCCCAAGCCTATTAAGTCCAAATCTCAGAGTATGGAGCCTAGGTAACTTCACTGACACAAACATCTTTCAAAATATTTACATGCATTGCAGTTTAAAGATCACTGGCATTTGAAAGACCTGAGGGTCTACACAAAGGCAGTTTCCTCATTATTTCCCTCTGCAGCTGTTATAGGGCAACCCCAAAGGGAAATGGGATGGCCTCACATTTAATAAAAAACTCAGAACAAGACCAAGGGCAGGCACACATAGAAAGGGTAATAAAAGTTTTATTTACAAGGGAAATGAAAAGAGGGTGCGGGAGGGAAGGAGAGAGGGGAGAAAGAGGGGTGGAGAGAGGGGGAGAGAGAGAATTGGTCAGTATGTCCTACCAGTAATGCTGACTGAGCTGGGAGCCCAGGTGTCTGCTGAATGCATGCAAAACCAAGCCCCTGCAGGCCCACATGTGTTCAGTTTCATACCAAGCATGGCTACTTAACTCTACCCTTCGTTCCCAGGATTCCCACTTCAAGAAGTCAAGAGTCATGGCAGATTCATGGCATTGTGGGAGTTGTAATCCTTGGCATCTGGGCTCTCTTCAGCATGGAGGTGGGAGTCCATAAAACATCATGGTTGGGTTGGGGTTCATTCAAGACATATTGTTTCCCCCAACACACCTGCTGTGATTATTACATTTGTTACGTGCTTATATATGGTGATTATAGTGTTAAAGTCGAAACAGCCCTAGGCCAAATAGCTTTTGAGTAAGTCATTTCCATGTTTGGACTGATTCTCCTCATCTATCCAGTGCATGTGGAATAACAGTTTCTGTTGGCAGCACCATGAAAAAACATGCAATTGCTAATACAAGAAGTGAGTTGATGCAAATGAAGTACTTTACATGGAATAAGCTTTTTCAATGCTGCATTACTACTTCTTTTCCATTTTATCTGACGTTCTTTCTGAAGCACATTTTTCATTGGGGAAAAATCTGACTTTGTCTCACAAGCACTAGTGTTAAAACTACAAAAGTCAAGGCTATCCCAAAGATAGGTCTTTGGATAACATCAGTTCAAGGAGGGCCATCTTATCCTACCTTTACAGACACACACAGGAAACTGAAGTTCAAAGAGGTTGAGCAATATGGCTAATTCATTAAAGGCTTTAAACTCAAACCTGGCTTCACAGCCTCAGTGCTTAGCCTCACATTGCACAGCTGTGCATACTTACTGTCTAACAGGAAGAATACCAGAATGTGCCCTGAAGGCTTTCCCCTATAATGAATTAATCTCACTCACGATGAAATCCATGTCAATATCTTATTGGCACATTAGTTTACATTAGAGTATCTCATTACACTTTAGTTGTACAGCAAACTTAACCTGGATGCTAAGAGCCAGGGAAAGACATTGGTCAATCCCGTGCTACTTCATATCTAAAGATAATCAGCATCAATCTCACCTGAAAGCTTATTACAAGTGCAGAATCTCAGAGTTCTCTCCTGAACTGCTGAATCAGAAACTGCATTTATAAGATTCCCCAAGTGACTTTGCTGGGGGGAAAAGGACGTCTATAACAAATTCCACAGATAGGTTTATGGTCCCCACCTCAGACCAAAGAGAGCCAAGACACCAAGGACTACTAATCCCTTAACAACATCATCACAGAAGAGAGTATTACTGGGAACTGAGGGATGGAGTTAAGCAGCCAGGTTTGGTATCTAACCAGACTTGTGGACCTTGGGGGTCGTTGGCTTCAGCATGTCATTGGGATTTCCAGCTCAGCAGATTTGGTAGGACGCATTTGCCAATTTATCTCTCTCTTTTTTTCCCTGAGTTTCTCATTTCTTCATCCCCACCCCCTTTTGTAAATAAAACCTTTGTTAACCTTTCTGTGTGTGCCTGCAGTTGAGTCTTATTATAAGTCCTTTTTTTCAAGCTCACAGATGAGGACCCACAGTCAGGTAATACACTGCATATTGGGGTGCCCTGTAACAATTTGTGCACAAAATTATCTGAGAAACTCTGGGCTTATTCAACTCAAGAAAGCAGATAGCTGTAGAGGGGATCTTAACACAGCTAAATCTAGTATAAGAGTGATAAGTGTCTAATATGATGGGGTAGCAGGGGAGGGGCTGTCAAATTTGTAGAAAGAAAACTAGGACTATACCATAGATGAAAAAAAAAAGAGCAGGGGCCTCCCTGGTGGCGGAATGGGTTAAGCGCAGTGCGTGGAGCTGTTGGCAGCTGTGGAGCTAGTTCGATGCCTGGCTGGGGAGATTCCCACATGGCACAGCAGACCTCTCCTGCCTTGCCAGCTGCTCCCCTCAGCAGTGTATTTCAGCTGATCTGCCTGTTCTGCTCCCACTCTGTCTCTGATGAATCCTCTCACCACCTCATACCTCTGGCCTGCACCCCAGCTTGTATGAATAAACAAATAGAATCTTAAAAAAAGAAAAAGAAAAAGAAAGAGCAAAATATGTCCTAAATATTGCCTATGTCAGAAGGCGATCTGTGATTCAGGAAATGACTCCAAAAATAGGGTCAGAGCTATTCCAATAAGCAGAATTGGAACCAAGTACGGGGTTAGAAATATGGGGAGAATATGCAAACACCCTTTCCTGGCACTGAGTTAAAAGTCATGTATTTGGTGTCAGAATTGGCAAATAAAAATGAGAGCTAACATTTTGCTGAATGGCTATATTCTATGAGGCACTAAGCTAAATGAATCACATGTCTTAGCTCATTTAATCTTTTCAACAACCTCATGAGGTTCTGAATAACTGAAAAGGCTAAAGTTTCAGATGTATTGTGCATGATGGCACCAGGCTAGTAAGGACAGAACCAAGCTTAAGATCTCCCAAATATTTCAAACTTCTTCCCACATTTTAGTTGACTGACAGCTCAAATAGTAGAAATAAAATATCAAAAGTATTTGTCCAATGGAAAAGCTCAAATACAGCAAAGCCAGTCTCTAAACTGCAAACAGGTACTGACAATACCCAAATGCATATGCTAAATGTCAGCTTGGGGAGACAGGCACAGACAGGGAAGGTTAAGTGAAAGTGATGGAAGGTTAGAGTTAAAAAATTTAGGATGGAAGTTTTCACAAGGTCAAAAACCAGGGGTAGTGATGATTATAGAAATCCAACACAGTCTGACCCCAAAGTGATAAAATTCCACAAAGGAATTAATCCCCCTCAAAGAACACTATATAATAACACTCCTTGTTCTGATAAAACACAGATCTTGTTCTAAGATTGCCCACCTGCCTCAATAAAGGTGTCTGTTTTCCCTAATAAATACTAGTCACTTTCTGGAATCCTGCACTCCTATGTTTATTGCAGCACTATTTACAATAGCTAAGATATGGAAACAACCTAAATGCCCAAAAACAGATGACTGGATCACAAAGATGTGGTATATATGCACAATGAAATACTACTAAGCAATCAAAAAAAAAGAAACTCATGTCATTTGTAGAAACATGGATGGAGCTGAAAGGGATTAGTGAAGTAAGTCAGAAAGAATGAGAAAAATATCAGATGGTTTCACTTATAGGAGGAATACAGGGAAACCAAACAAGGAGTCAGAAAAAAAAAGAAAAAAGAAAAAACTAGCAGGCAAACTATAAATCCAAGACATACCACAGGGGAGGTTGTGGGAGAAGGGTCGAAACAGGGGAGGGAAAAGCACCAAAGACTATGGTGAGAGTTCACGAGTGATGTGGTGGTGGGAATTTCATGGGGCTTACACCTGAAGGGAGAAATCAAACATTAAACAAAAATGAACAATGATGTAAAAAAATAATTAAAATGAAATTTTAATACATTATACATACTTATGCATATAAACAAATATATTTCCATATATTTATTCAAAACTCCCCAATTCCAAATATGTAGAATAAAACAGAACTGATGGCAAAAAAATAAAAAATAAACCCATCCCTTTCAAATGTAGTTCTTTACCTGCCTGTGTCTATGCTGGTATCTTTTTTTCCTAATAAACATAAAAATGCAGTCTTTGCCTGTTTGTATCTATGCAAATGTCTTTTTCCTTAGTAAACTGGTCATATGCTGCTTAATAGGAAACTGCCAGTTTTTCTCAGAGGAACCCACGAACCTCACTCACTGAACCCCATTAAAAGTGTTCTTTACCCTCCAGCTTTCAGGCTCATAAACTGAAGTCTACTGCACTATTAAAGACATCTATGAACAATTTTCAACCAAATCTCTAGACCTACAACTCCATTAGATATACCCACAACATTTTAAGAAATAAGACTTTTGGTCCGACAGACTATGCACAGCTATCAATTACTCCTGGCTCCAGAGATGTTCCAGAACTAGAACCTCCCTCTCAGGGACGTTCCAGGGTCTCCAATGTCTTTTCGTGAGGCTGACACTGTGGGTCCCCTCAGTATTCCTGCCTTATCATCAGTCCTGATGGGCAATGTACAGCAGTGTTTCATTTCAACCCAGGATCTCTAAGAAACTTGTACAAAGGTCATCGAGACTTGGTCAGATACTAGTCTGACCTTGTTTCTGCCAGGCCTGATCATCTATGCACATTTTATTTTTTTAAAAGCCTCTTTTCCACTCTGTCCCAGTGCTGCAATTTACAAATGTGTAGTTTTTCCTATTTCACTCATCATTTACAATGTTTAAGACAAAATTAGGAGAGCCAGAATATCAAGTAAGAGATATGGGATTTAATCACAGCTTTGGTACTAATAAACTTTGCATCATTGACAAATCACAATCTTTCTAATTGTGGAAAGGAAAAAAATTCTTTCTGGATTTTCTTGTCATTAATGTTGTGTTTTGTTTTCTTTTGTTAATCAAGGATTTGAACAAGGATATCGCCTGAAACTGTTCTGTAATTATTAATACCAGCACTAAAGTTTTTAGAGACCTCTAAAACTTTTTTTTCTGTTTATCTAGTTTTATTTCCATTCAAAATTATCTGAGAGGTTTTTTAAAATATATATTTTTTTATTGTTATTTATATCTTTTACATTTTGTATTCCCCTTGTGTAACCCACCACCAATTCACCCATGATCCAAGAAGATGTGGTACATATGCACAATGGAATACTATTCAACATTCAAAGAAGATAAACACATGCAATTTGCAGCGACATGGGTGGAATTAGAGGGGATCATACTCAGCGAAATAAGCCAGAAAGAGAGAAAAATATCGAGTGGTTTCACTCCTAAGAGGACTATAAGGAAACCAAATAGGAGAGAGACACTGGGGGGGAGGGGAGAGAGGATAAGGGCACAAAATGGAGTAGAAAAGGACACAAGACCTCTAAAACTTTTTACATATTCTATTGCTACACACTTGCTAACACTTGTTCCTAACACTTCACACTCATCACCTTTCGTTATTTCACAAACACATATGGAGCATCTGTGGTATACAATGCCTTATGGAGAGGAAACCATATTTTAAAAATGTTGAAGCCAAAGCTCAGAAAAATGAAGTAATTCATGTAAAGTTACACGATTTATGGAGGAGGAACCTGAATTCAATCTCAGGCCTGTGACTCCCAAACCCATTTTTCAAATTCATGATATATTATCAGGTCTTGTGTTAATAAAAATGAGGTGAAATTTCTGAGCTTACCATTTCTACTCTCCAAAAACAGTTTTACTTTTTGGTTTCAATCTCTTGATTGGTTACCTTTAATATGTTTGAAAACTAATCCAAATGAGATATTGCAAAGCCACCTTTGAGTAAATCCAGTCTAATATGATGACAATGATCTAGAGAAAGAAAAAGAAAACTCTACTAGAAGTCGCCATCCTATAAAAAGAAAGCTCCACTGAGTACTTTCAATACCATATATGTCCAAATCTTCCCACTAGCCTTTAAAAAAAATGTAACAGAGAGTTGGAATTTGTTATTTTCCCAATGGGAACAATCCTCAGAATCCTTAAAGTATCAAAAATGTATTTTGATAAGAAAAACAAATCATTGAGATTGTCAAGAAGGACTTTAGTTGTTTAAGAGCAGTCTATACAAACAATTTTATCCTTACTTTCAAAATCACATTACAGAATTTGGGAGTTTTACTCAACGTAAAAAAAAAAAAAAAAAATCAAGCCAAAAGCACAATATGGACTTTAAAAATCCAAACTGCAAATGGGCATGTAAACATTATTTCAAAGAGAGTGTTCTCATGAATATAACTCAAGTAAAAGAAAGAACACTCTACAGCTAATTGCTATGGTTATATATTCCATTTTTTAAAAGCTCTCTCTTGAATATATAAGATTTACTTTGTCAGTGCCACTAGCATACCTTTAATTTTTAATTATAGGGAACATATATGTGATATGGAAAGTGTATACATAATCACTTAAAATTAAAAAGTTACAATAAAACCTAGCAATGTTTTTGACCTAGTACTCTCACTCCTTGGAATTAATCCCATATATAAATAAAAGAGACAGGAAATGCAAGTGAGAATATCATCTGCAGCACTCTTTATGCTTGCAACAAACAAAACAAATAATTATTAATATTAACAGCTGAATACTATAGACGACTACATGACCATTAGAAAGTCTAAAATGGACTGGTCTGGAAAGAGTACTGTGAGCTGTCAAAAAGCAAAACGGCAGGTTGCTGAGGAGTGTTATGGAACGAGCCCACTCCAGTTTAAAAACAAAGACTAAAAATCTGCAAGTGGCCTAGGATGTCCTCTCTATATGAAGTGGCCTAGGATGTCCTCTCTATATGAAGGACATCCTATATGAAGGATGTTAATTCTGGCTGCTTATTGGAGATAAGGTGGGGAGACTGAAGATCAATTTTGTGTACGTTTTGTGTACTGACAACCAGTACTAATCACTTTCGGAATTAAAATAATCAAGGAAGTAGACACAGCATAAGACATGACTAAAATGAGCAAATTTGAGATGTAACGAATGCTCTCGAATATCAAAAAGCTGGTCCAGGTTTTAATGCGCTGAGTAGGGATATAGAACCACACAAAAGAAACTTTTTTTTTTCCTGATTGCTCTAATTTTAAGAAATGCACAGTCTGTGTCATCTTGTGTAGACCTTCCCCTTGATGCTGGGAACCAGATGGTGAGATTAGATAACCAGAAGATTTCAAGGCAGGGTGCTTCAAACCCTGCCACCATACTTTAGGAATCTGTCTTGCCTTGATAACAAACCAGAAAGATCAGAGCAAACAAAAGCCATTCTATTTATCTCTTGCTTCACCATGTCTAATGGAGACTAGGTATTTTTTTGCCCCTGAAGACAGCAGAAAGCACACCCTGCATTCAATATACCTCTGATCTTCTCACAGTCTGGACTATTTAGCAATTTTATTTCTAACTCAGGAAAAATATAAATTATTTATATATACACACACACATATAAAGAAATTCTGATATATTGAAAGCTTCAAATAAATATAATCACAGAGCTTCACTGAACTTTTTACAATTTATTGTCATATAGGTTATCAAAATGCAGTTTCAACTTGTCTCTATTTCTGCTCCTGCTTGTTTATCTAAGTACAATCTAAAACAACAGATGAGTCAAGAGCCTGAAAGGAAGGCTTGTACAAGATGTCCAGAGCTAAATTTCCCAGGATATGTCACACTGGCATGAGCTAAGGTCAATCAAGGCCCATCAGATTAGATAGAAACGTTTATCACTCTTGTAACTATACAGAAGAATGACAACTGGGAGTTCTACCCAGACTTAGGATTTCTCCAGAAATGACCTTTCTATTGGAGAAACCTATCTATAAAGCAGGGCAAACATCTAACTACAGACCATCTGATCCTTGAGTCCTTGAGTCCTCACTCCTTAAAGCTCCAGGCCCCTCTCCCAGTCAGCGCAGGATAAAAACCCATTTTGTCTTCCTTTGCTTTCGAATTTACAACCATGTAGACTGGCCACACATATTCAATTAAAATTGTACATTTCTCCTAGTAATCTATCTGATGTTGGGTGTGGAGGAGCTCCCTGGTGGCCTAGGGGTTAAGTCTCAGGGCTATTACCAGAAATAGCCTGAGTTTGATCCCCAGCCAGGAGCTAACCCACAAGGCACAGTAGACCTCTCCTGTCTCACCTGCTGCTTGCCTCAGCAGTGTATTTCAGTCATTCTGCCTGTTCTGCTCCCCACTGTCTTTGGTGAATCCTCTCACCCCCTAGCACCTCTAGCCTACACCCCAGTGTTTCTGTGCAAAAATCATCATCATCATCATCATCATCATCTATCTGATGTTAATTCAACTGCTCTGCCATTTCAAAAAGAAACCAAAAGGATGGGAGAAAACTTCCTTTCCAACCCTACAAGGTCAGTTAAAGAGACTAAAACCCACTTCTTTTTACCCATCCTACAACCTCATTTTGGCAATGACCCTTGGTTGCTGGGACAAACCAAAATAAGCACATTTCTCTTCCACATTAAATCAGCAATGATGCCATCAGCAAGACTGCTTTACTTCCAGTCTCCTGGGGGTTTCACATGAGAGGGGTCACAGAATGAATGAAATAGCCTCTCACAGGAAGACTGAATGGAACTTTCCAAGGGAATATTGATTTGAAAACTTACAGTGCATTAGATATGACCCACAATTTATCCTTCGGGGGTGGATCAGGCTACACTAGACTCTTTAACCCTAACATTGTTGCAAGTCAGTTTATATTTAAGGCAGCTCATAAAACACTTTGTTTTCTCTTAAAAATATTTAGATGCAAGTAATCATATTAACTAGATTATTAAAATACAAAAGGACCTCAGACTACACAGGACATATTATAATTTACTTAATTATATTCTAGAAACACAGAATTGTCAAGATCAAATGACCTATAAAAGTTATTAGATGTTTCATCAAATAACTGACCTAACTTTTCCTTACAATAATGGTCTTTAAGTTCTTTAGGGAGGATGAGGAAAGTGAGTAGAAAGTCACTGACTTTATTATTTTATCTCTTCACACATGTTTTTTTATGATTAACTTTCCATTATTTTTCAGTCTCCCTTTCCATTATTTTTCTCAGCCAAATGGGAGTCCAGTGTTTTCTTCATAGGGGTTTTAGGAATTTCCCTGAGACTGATAACAATGTTCAAAGAACTCTGATTGCAAAGTGCACTATTGTTTTTTTTTTCCTTCGAGGCAAACGCTAAAGACTTCACTTCGAGTTTTTAAAAACATTTCCCGCAATCAATACTAATTTGAAAAACATGGTATCACATGTATTTGATGATACACTTTCCAACCCTGAATCCTGACATTAAGAAATATATTTTAAAATTCAACTAAAGGCAATTCTAAACTACACTATCAATAGTTGCACAATTGTTAACTATCATGCGCCTGCTGCCATCTAGTGGTAATGGTTGAACTCTCCATCTCTCTCTCCTGCTCTCCCTCTCCTGCTTCCTCCCTTCTGTTTCCACCCCCATCCCCTACCTTTTAGAGGGTACCAACATATATTCAGATCTTAAGAAGGACTCTCTTTCTTTATGGATAGAGAGAGAACCTGCACTATGTTCTGAAAGAAGAATGAATTGTTGCAAATTCTTCCTCCTGCCTGTAATAGAGCCCCTCATATTTATCACACTTATCTACAAAGCCTTTCTTTAAGAATAATTTTTGAAACTCTTGGTCATTCTTTACATTATTCTCATTTCTGGGCCTCCCCGGTGACGCAGCGGTTAAGCGCTGCGCTGTGGAGCTGTCCGCAGCGGCGACGTGAGTTCAACGCCCGGCCAGGGAGAGTCCCACATGGTGCGGCACACCTCTCCTGCCTCGCCCGCTGCTCCCCTCAGCAGTGTATTTCTGATCTGCCTGTTCCGCTCCCCGCTCTGTCTCTGGTGAACCCTCTCGCTGCCCCACGCCTCTGGCCTGTACCCCAGGTTGTATGTATAAATAAATAATAAATCTTTAAAAAAAAACTTAAAAAATAAATTATTCTCATTTCTTACAAGTAAAGCAAATCAGTACAGAAAAACATTTGCATTTTGTATTTTATGATTTTTCTTTCCAAACTTTTTTCAAATTGTATTTTTACAAAGAAAGAAGGAAAATAGGCTCATGTATTTTACTATGGCCCTTTAGTCTTAGGGCCATCTCTTAAGGTATGAGAAAGAGCCCGGGGCTGGGCGGGGCAGCGGGGAACAGCCCTTTATTACTATTTCACTGTCTTGTTCAAGTATGGGCCCCGCTTGGCATGGCAAAGGAATTCACAAATCAGGAAAATCTAAGTTTTTCTGACAATATACTAGTAATTTTGAAGTAGATTAGTCTGTTCGAAATGAGCATATTTTATAAAAGCTACCATTTCCATCTAATTCTATGTTCCCATTCCAATTCCTGCAAAGAAGATGACAAACAGCTTTCCAAGGAATCACCCAAAGATGTGGAGAGGTTCAATTAGTTAAAATACTCCAAAACAGGGCAAGATAAATGTGAAAGTAATCTGCTCCATTCCCTGTTAAAAATAACTTTAAAAGAATCTTTCCCAAGCCTCTCTCTGTGTTTTCACACTTACTTCTTAAGAATCTATGAACTCTTAAAACTAAGTCTTATTCTAAGAAAACATAGCCACGCAGCATGATTTGATGTGATTGTTACATATTTTCCTCCAATGCTTATTAAAATTCCTAATTGTTAATATAAAATGAATTCACTGTGTACCAGCTTGAAGCATCCCTAGTGCCACCATAATGAGAGCATCACACTTCGGGAAATTTGCTGCGAAGTATACTTGCCAAGCAGGGTATAGTGAATGCAATAGCTATTATCAGTAAATATAAGCATCATGAATTCAATATTTTGATTTGTAAAAACCGTATCTTAGATGAGAGTTTCTCAATTTTTTTTTTCTGAAATGACTCACACAATGGATGATGTTCACAAGTGCGACAGACACACTCTTGTGAAAAGACTAGACCATCTGCGGATATGTGCAATTTCCTGCCGCATATGTGTAATCCTACCAGTCAAGACAGCTAATCAGAAAGCAAGTAAAAGGCTATCCAGAGGGAAATGCCTGTGACTGCACTCATTATTATTTCCTAAGAAACAAATAATTCATGCACTTTGATTTTTAAACTGTTATTTACTTGTTTTAACTTCACAACCCATCAAATACACACCACGATGTCATGACACCAGAGTTGAAATCTGCCAGAAAAGGACACAGCATATTGTCCTCAATATTTTAGAGTGATCTTATTCTTATTCTCTAAGGAGCTTGAGTTAAATGTGAAGTAGTTTAATTCTCTATACAGCTCAGGCTTTTTTCTTTGTTTTTAATACTTTCTAGCTATGTGCTGTTCTTACCGTCTCTCTGAAAATTAGCATGTGGGGAAAGTATAGCAAACTGAGCGTTTTATTTAGTTGGAATTTTAACTGTAAACAGACCTGGTTTTTACCAAAGGGTTTACAACCTAAGATAAAAAAGAATTTTCTATTTTGAGAATTTTTAGCATATTTTGCCAAGTTCCTTGAGGCCAGGTGATACATGAAATTAGCATTACCCACACCACAGGGCAATGAGAGGCATCAAGAAAGATATTAACACTTACCCAAAGGCTTTAGATTTGCTCATTAGACAATAACTATAGCATGTAGTTGACTAAACAGCTTAAATATATTTGTAAGAGACAAATATATAAGTATTTTCTAGGATCCCTATAAGGTTTATCGGTAGCATTTTTGGATCATTTGAGGTCAGAATGCTCCAATAAAGACATATCTGAGGATTTAAAACACATTTTGAATCACTGTCTAATGAGCTAGAAAGGAAGGGTAGTTTATATTAGCAAGAAGACTGAGCACATAATTAAAGAACTGTAGTTGTATAATCCTTATCACAAGTAAAAAATTCAAATTAAGTCATAACAAGATAATTATAGTAGACATATTACTGGATTTGCCTTAATAAATACCCAAATGAGCGGTCTCCCTGGTGGCCAAGGGGTTAAGCCTTGGCCCTATCACCACTATGGCCTGAGTTCCATCCCCGGGCAGGGAGCTAACCCACATATGGCACAGCAGACGACTCCTGTCTCTCCTGCTTCTCCCCTTAGCAGTGAACTTCAGTAAATCTACCTATTCTGCTCCCCACTCTGTCTCTGATGAAACCCCTCTCATCCCGCACACTCTGGCCTACACCCCAGTTCTTCTACTGGGTGAGAATATAAATTGGTACAGCCATTTGATTCCTCAAAAGATTAGAAACAGAAATTGCATATGATCCACTTTCCCCACTTCTAATACAAAATCACTAATTTTAACACATGTGTGCACCCACCATGTTTACTGCAGCATTATGCACAACAGACAAGAACTGGAAACAACCTAAGTGCCCATGGACTGATGAATGGATAAAGAAGATGTGGCATATAAATGCAATGGAATACTATTCAGCTATAAAAAGGTGAAATTCTGCCATCTGCAACAACATGATTGACCTAGAGGGAATTTAAGTTTAGTAAAATAAACCAAACAGAAAAAGACAAAGACCATGTGAATTCACGCAAATGTGACATACAGAGAAAACAAAGAAATGAACTGAATAAAAAAAAATAAAATAAACTTTTGGACCATAAAACCAATGAGTGGTTGTTTACCAGAAGGGGGTAGTGGGGAAATGGGGCAAAAGGGGGATACTGGTAGTGTGAAGGATAGATTTAGACTCTGAGTGGTGAACTTAATGTATTATTTATATATTATATATATTGATTAATAATGTCATACACCTGAAAATTACACAACATTATACTGCAATGTTACTTGAATAAAAAAATAAAATTCAAATATAGTAGTTAACTACTCCTAGGATCAACATATTAACTACTTGAAACTAACTTTCCAAGAATATGCAAATCAATATGCTCTAAAGAAAGGCTGCACAGATGAAACCCTGCCATCTGCAATAACCTGGATGCAACTACAGGATACTATGCTTAGCAAACTAAGTCAGATGGAGAAAGACAAACACAGTATGATTTCACTTACATGTAATACATGAAGAAATAAAACAAATGAGGTAAATAAAAGAGAAAATATTCTTAGACTACAAGAGCAAACCAGTGGTTACCAGAAGAGGGTAGAAGGGTCGTAAATTGGGTAAAAGAGATGAATGGACTTCTCCAAGGAAGAAATGCAAATGCCAACAGGCATCTGAAAAATTGTTCAACATCACTTATATTCAGGGAAATACAAATCAAAACCACAATGACATGCCACCTAATATCTGTGAGAATGGTTGCAGTGCCAGCAAGGCACAGAGCAGGTTTTCTAGGATCCAGAAGAGGAGTTCTGGAGCCCTCAGTGGCTTTTTCAGGCTTTTATTACTTTCTTTTTTAATTTTAACAAATAATTTAATTTGAAGGAACTATTTACTGAATCTAACTAAACTGTATTTTTTTTCCAGAGAGTACTGCCATATAAAGTTGAATCATCAACCTTTGCTTCTGATTATTTCTAACCTTTCCTTCCAGAACTCTTCAACTTTTTTTTTTTTTACACGTATTTCAATGTCTGCTTTCTTTTCTCAGGTGTAGTCCCGTAGAATTTCCACCATCAGTTCACCCATGAATCATCACCATAGTCCCTTGTGCTCTTCCCACCCTCATTTTGATGCCTCTCCTTCCCCCTTCCCTGCAAAATGTCTCTGAATTATGGCTGTCTGTTTATTTCTATGTTTTTTGTTGTGGTTATTATTGTTATTGTTGTTGTTTTCCCCTTATTTCGTTCCCCTATATTCCCCCTATAAGTGAAACCAGATGATATTTGTCTTTCTCCTCCTGACTTATTTCACTGAGCATAATCCATTCTAGTTCCATCCATGTTGCTGCAAATGGCATGAGTTTATCTTTTTTGATTGCTAAGTAGTACTCCATTGTGTATATGTACCACATTTTCTTGATCCAGTCACCTATTTTTGAGCATTTGGGTTGTTTCCAAGTCTTACCTATTATAAATAGTGCTGCAATAAACACAGGGGTGCAGATATTCTTTTACTGTTTACTACAGCATATGTAGAGAAGCAACCAGGTGCATGGCAGGCAGTGGTTCGGGGGGCCAGGAGGCTGGCAGGCCTCTTAGCCCCCGGCGAATCTTTACTCTCTCTGGGCCCTCTGGCATTCTCTTGTGGTCTCTCTGCAGCCTCGTCCTCTGTTTTCTTTTCTCTCTGTTTTCTGCTGACTCTGCTCTTATATTTTCGGCCTCCAGGCTCAGGTGTGCCCAATCACACATGCCCACACCCTACTCAGGTGCCCGCCTTCAGGCATGTGTGTAGGACAGAAGGGGTATATTATTGATAGGGAGGCAGAAAAACCTGATAACTTACACTGACTCTACAATGACCCATATTAAAAAAAAACTAGAAAAAGCAGATGCTGGCGAGGATGTGGTGAAAAGGAACCCTCTCACACTGCTGCTAGGAAGGCAAACTGGTGCAGCCACTATGGAAAGATGTGTGGAGGCTCCTCAAAACACTAAAAATGGATCTACCATATGATTCACCTACTCCACTGCTAGGAATCTACCCAAAGAACACAAAAACACTAATTTGAAAGGAAAGCTGCACTTCTGTGTTACTGCGGCACTATTTACCATAGCTCAGATATAGAAACAACCAAAATGCCCAAAACAGATGAATGGATTGAGAGGATGTAGTACATATGCACAATGGAATACTACTCAGTAATCAACACAAGATAAATTCATGCCATTCACAGCAACGTGGATGGAGCTGGAAGGGATTATGAGAAGCAAAATAAATCAGAAGGAAAAGGTAAACACAGGATGGTCTTAATTATATGTGGAATATCAAGAAATCAAACAAAGGGTCAGTAAACTAACCTTATAGGTTTGAGGCATAAGGTAGAGAGGATGGGGAGGGAGGGAGTTAAACCCGTGGAGGGAAGAACCCAAGGGACTGATGGATCACAGATGATGTAGTGGAAGAACTAAGGAGAATACACCTTAAGGCAGAAATCAAATACTGTATAAAATTAACAGCAAGGTAAGAAAATCAATATAAAAAAAGAGAGAGATGAACGGTATGTGATGGATGGGAACTAGAGTTGTGTCAGCAAACATAATGTGATATGTAGAGATGTTGATCTAAATGTCTGTAAACATAACACCTATATAATGTAATAAGCCAATGTTACTTTAATTTAAAAAGGAAGCTAAACATGCTGTTAGTACACTGGACAGGATAAAATATGTTTAGTATTTTAAAAACTTTCCACTGAACATAAACTTCATATTGACTGATTTTAAAATTGTACAATTTTCTAAGGTAGTATAGGTTCTTATTACAGTCAGGTATAGGAAGGAATGTGAAAATGCTTGAATATATACTGACATCTGATCCACAAGTAACGTTAAGTGAATACGCAGAGTAAGGTTAAGCACGTTTAAAAAGGAAATCTATTGCTTATGATGCTAAGTGAAGTCAGAAGGAGAAAGACAAATACAGGATGATTTCACCCACATATGGAATATAGAGAAACAAAACAAAGGAACTAAAACAAACCCTAGAAATCTCATCAGAGTATTGAGGCTACCAAAAGGAGTGGTGGAGGTGGGGAGCAAAGGAGGGAGAGGGCTCAATGGAGTATGACGGAGGATAACAGGCCCCTTTGGTGGTGGCTGTGGTGTGGTAACACACATCTAAAGATGTGTGAACCTCTAAATCACAGTGTTGTAAACTAATGTTAGGACCCAACAGCACAGCAAGACTCAAGGTTAATACTCTTTTTTGACAATTCCCAAACTTCTGAGCTTTCACTTTTGTGAAACAGGATATGCTATCCCTGGTTTATCTCAGAGCTCACAGTAATTTCCAAGAGCTACAAGAAACCCAGATAACAACGGGTCCTGAACTCTGATAAGCGCATGCTCAATGGCAAATGAAAATAATAATTCATACTCTGAGCAACTCTGAAATCACCTGAAAATTATATCCAAAAAATGGTTTAATACCCTCTCAGCCCCTCCTACACAGTATGTGAGAGGCAGTGGGAAACAGGTCTTTGGTCCCAAAGGAGAAAAAAGATATGAGATCTTTTGTTTTCTCAGATCTGTTAGAAATAGTTTCATGAGGGTCAGTCACGTTTCTAATGAATACATGATTAAATACCGACTTTCAACCTACACATCCAAGTCTATATTTAATCATGTATTCAAATGGAATAAGATATCCTGTTATACTACTAATAGATTTGAAAAGTGCACAAGATTCCAAAATGAAGTGAATGTGTCTTAAATAATGATACAAACAGAAGAGAAGTTGGAAACAAATTTACGAAGTTTGCTTCTGCTGCAAAATTAAGACAGCTAATTTTTTTTCTGGTCCCGTTTCTGAGAGCCTTGAAAAGGCACTTCAGTAATGATTTGCTCATTACTGAAACCAGGGTGCCACCTGCCTCCAGTACAGCTTTGACTGAAGCAAGATGTGAAGTGCTTATGCTGATACATTCTCTTCAACTGACACATGGCAAGACGCAAGTCGGTGTCCTTTAACAAGTTATCCTGCCTAAAACCCTTCCCTCCTTCAGCAACCTGCCTTCCCTTAAACCTCCACCATGTTCTCATCCCAGTAAACAACATGAATGTCCTCTCCCAGAAACCGCTGTTAGAACATCACCATGTTAACTCCAAAAGAGTAACCAGTGAACACACTGCTGTGTCATCAGTTAGGAATAAACGCATGCCGCTGGTAGGATCGACAAGGATGAAAGTGTCCGCATGAGTTATCCACCAGGCAAAAGAGAAAGGGCATAGTGAATGGTAACCAAAGACCACCAAGATCATTGTCACGTCTTTCACATCCATGATGTGCATCAGCCCCCTGCATTGTCACATACACTGAAGTACACAAACTGGGTGAGGAAGGCAGAAGATGAAAAGTCTAAAACATGCAATCCCAAGAGCAGAACCACCTGAGGAAATTCTGGCCTGACTCAGCACACCTGAGGCGTGTGTACTGCTTACAAGGCTCACTTGCCACTTTTTCAGAGGTTAGTTTAGTGCTGGCACTAAGACTTCATTTTAAATTCTGTTTGAATCTAGGGCAGGTTCATTTCCAGTTATATGGAAGGATTCATCAATGACACTATGATGGAACTGGCCTGATTCCAAGGTTATATAGTATAGCAGTTTAGAACTTGAACTCTAAAAACTGTGAGATTTGGGTTGAAACTTGCCTGGCATTTCCTAGCTGTGAGGTTTTAGGCAAGTGACCTAACTCCTTCAAACTTCAGATTACTGATGTGAAAAGTCTGGATGCCCTTTAGGACTGTAGTGAGAACACAAGGGTCTAGTGTAGATAAAAAGCTTAGCTTTTTTATTGTTTTAAAGCTTGCTTTTATTATTGTTATCACTGCTGTGTTAAAACACTGTGCATTTTCTATATGAACAATATGCTGAGCCCAGAATTTTTAGCTGGTATCCACTCACCTCATGAAGGTTGCTTATGTAAAAATTAGGACAATCCCTAGATTTAGTCTGAAGGTTAAACCAGAACTGAATTGAACTGAAGTGAATCAGAGATGTAAAAGGCAACAAGTTTTCTGGAGCATCTATCACAAGGCATCCATGTCCCAGTGGCAGGAAGCTCAAGTTCAAAATGATGAATTTACATCATTTATCAAGAATCAAAGGTTCTGTGGCAAAAACAGCTGAAATGGTTTGAAAAATTATCTATTATCCCTGTAACAGATTAATACTGACCCCACCCTTTGTTTAAACTAATTAAAAAACAAACAACAACAACAAAAAACCTATGTGCAGTTCTCTGGCCTAACTGGACAGAATTAAAGAATTAGGGGAATTGCTATTTCTTGACAAGGAGCATATGCACACAGAGAATCAGGTGTCATAAAAATTATTAAATACTTGGAGTTACTTGCCAGAAAGTGATATATAAATTTAAAATACCATAATCATCATCAAAACAGCCTATACTTTTCAATAATAATCACTTGATCCCTACTGGGCATTTCTAAGGGTCTGAAAATGAGTACTGCAATAAGTCGGATGTTTTCTTTTTAAACATGATCATCATAGTGTACACTTGATACTTATGCTGAGAGCACAGATCTTCTCTTTCCCTGGTATTATTTTCATCTAAGCATTCCTCAGATACTTAGATCATTCTTAATGGAAATCGTGCCTTATACCCTCTGTGGACCCATGGAAATCTAGCTAATTGGACTGAGTTGATTACAATAGTTGGTAGATTCTCCCATTTCCTTCACTGCAATAAATGTTTAAGATATTTTTGTCACCTGTTATAAAATATTTTATATTGCATCATTTTCTAAATCAGTGGGTCTAGACAAAAAGCTCTTTTACCATTCTGCTGACCAAATAGAATGTCTATACTTTCAAATACATTTCCCTGTATGGTAGTATAAAAAGTGGGGTGTCCTGGTAAAGTCTGAAATTAACCTGTAATCGTGAATAGTCACAATCTAAATCCTATAGAAACTCCAGTTGAACATTAGCTTTACAATAATGTAGTCTCTTTGAGCCATAAGAGGTCAATAAGGTCATAAAGATGGCAGAGCTTTTAACAAAGAATACATGAGGTGATGGAACACCTACTCCCCAAATCCAAATATCTGAAAAATACACTTTTACTTTGAAAGTATCTTGTTTGCTGGTAAATGTTGTATCTCAGAAATATTTTCAAAAATTATCTCCTTTCTTGGCTAAAATAAGGTGTCTCCTCTAAGACAACTGAGTTAATACTGCCTCTTTAAGTGCTAGGGTGAGTACCTAACGCCAGTGGTTACTAGCCCCATATATTATACCTGTCAAAATTATTTAAACTCTAATGAGTCAGCTTGCTGGAAATACAGCCTATGCTTCCACTTGAAAGCACAAAACTAAGTGCTGAATGGGAAAAAGTTTACCCTCAAATGTAGAGTAAATGAGAGCAGAGAGGAAGTACAGAAGCATTCCAGCTACTTAGCTACAGACTCAAATATGCCCTCCACCTCTCCCGCTCATGACTGACTCTCATGACTATCCTGATCCCTAACTGGAAACATGGGGAGTAGGGCAGAAGGACAGAAAAAGTTATGTACCAATGAAAGATCAGCCATTTCCTCCCAGTACATACAAAAACAACTCTGGTGCCTAGAGAAATCTCTCACTCCCTCCCAAAAGGGGGAGGGGGGTTTCTTTCAGAGCTAGCTTCTGAGTGTTAGAGGGCTGGGGGGCGGGGGGTGTCCTCCTGTCCTCTCCAGATCCTGGTGAAATCTCTTCTCTGCTAGGAAGTGGTTGCCGGTTGCTCTTTGAGGGCCACAGCCCAGACACAGAGATCTGAAATTTCAAAAATGCGATAAAGCCCCTGCCCGGCAGCCCTTAGAAGCAAGCAGCTGCCTGGTGACCGCTGATGAAGTGGCTTCTTAAGGAGGTAGGCAGATTGATTCCAGCTGCTGAGCGCGGGGCAGGGCAGTGGCCGCGGAATGCGCAGCCCGGCTGAGGCTGAGGCCAGATGGAGCAGTAGCTTCTCTACCAAGGGCAAGGCCAAATATTAGCTCTGTTTGCAATCTTGGCCTGACAAAAGGAAGAATGCCATTGTTTCCATTCGATAGAGATTTTCAAGGCAGGCTTGGCCAAAGGCGCCATGTGAGCAGAATCATTTCATAATGTAGTGTCACTCTACAAATCTGAAAACTGGCCCCTGAGATGTCTGTTTAGAAAGGACCCACATTTCCTACGGTGAATCCTTTCCCTGATTCATGCCCCGCCCCCAATTTTCTCCTAGCTCCTGGTCCTATTCCAAAAGCTCTCAATAACCACCCAATCTCCTTTGCTCCTCCACCCCACACGATAATAAATACACACACACACACACACACACACACACACACAGGCACACACACACACAGCAGACAAGGAAGGGGTACAGTTGAAGAGTGGAGGACTTTGAGAGTCTTAGGACTGGCCTGGATGGGGACCGGTCGAGAGGACATGGTCTTTAAAAGTGCAGTCTCAAAGTCAGAGCGCTAAAGAGGAGTACTAATTTAGGGGTCCCCTGAGAACCCCCAACTCAGACACCAAGTGATCTAAGAAGAGGTAAGGGGTAAGAGGTAGGCGGGCATCAAGGCATGCCTAATGGAATATTCAATATCCTGAGAAATGCACTTTCAGCCATGCACTTCCAGAGACTAAAAGCCAGTAATGGGCTTTGGAGTCTGCACTTCCTCTCCCTAATGTCCAGAGGAGCTTTAATGCTGCAGCCAATCGATCAGGCTTCTCCGGTGAAGGCGGTGAGTGGAGTGCAAAAGCTTCCTACTTGTGGCCAAAATTGCCCGGCCCCTTCTGCACACTGAGAACTAAAGAGCGACACAAAACTCTGAACTGGCAGGATTTGGCTCTTAAAGTGCCCGGGGGAGGAAAGGAAGGAGCCTGGGGGAGCCCGAAGAAACAACCCCTTTCTCCATCCCAACTTTTCCAAGGAGACATTCAAAAAGACAAACACCCAGCGACAAGACTGACCAGTGGCCCCAAGTATGCTTCAAGTGCAAGGTCACTGAGGCGCCTCCAAGCCCAGGGTAGCCCGAGGTGTGGTACTTCTGTAAGGGACACAAACAGGGCAAAGGAACATCCACAAAGTGGGTTTCCTTGCAATTACTTGCTGCTATCACTACTGCCTGGAATGTCACCCTGGGAATAAACCTCCCCCAACTACATCCCGGGGCCGGATCCTGCAGCCGAGATGCGTCTGTCCCGCCTCCCAGCCCCTGAGCCCTCCCCCGAAGGGCTCCAACTCTGAGCAAGTTCAGTCCCTCGACTGAACCCAACCCAGTCCAGCCTCCGGTCGCTCCTCCCCGGGAGGCTCCCGCGGTCCCCCTGAGCATGCCCCGAGGCCTGGGTCTGAGGGTCGCCTCAGGAAAGCTCTCCAGGCCCGGAGAGGCGCAGGGTTCTGTCCCAACGTGGGCGCCCCCGCAGTGGGGCGCGACGGAAAGACCGAGCGACCACAGCTGGGTGCCGAGTGGCGGAGTTAGCCGGCGCGAGAAAACTTTCCCCGGTCCTTCTCCCCACCCCCACGCTATAGGGGCGCGTCTCCCGGAGGAGCTCGCCTTTCCCAGCCCGGCAGAGACCAGCACAGCACGTGATGGGCAGAAATAAAAATAAACACTTCCCATTCCCCGGCCTGGGGGGCCACCCCCACTCCGCGCGCCCCGGCGAGCAGGGGGCGCCCTGCGCCGACCAGTTTCGGCCACGGCATCCGCAGCCCCCCAGCCGCGCGCAGCCAGGGCCCTCCGCCCCGAGCGGGGGCCTCGGCTCCGGCCCGCCGCGCCCCCGCACCTACCTTTCGGATTTGGTGAACTTCCGGAATGCCTGTCGGAGGTCGTGGAAGGACCTGTAAGTCTGCGGCTCGGCGGAGATGCCCTGCGCCCGGGTGGTCCGAGGGCCGATGTGGGTCGAGGGCACGGGCAGCACCGACTGGCATTTGTGGAGCTTCCTCTTCAGCTCCTGGATTTCCTCCTCCTTCTCTGACAGCCGCTTCTCCAGCTCTTTGATTCTCTCCTCCTTGAGCATGAGAATCTTGGCAAAGTCTTCCTCGAGCTCGCTCATTTTTCCCCTGGCCCCTCCGCGAAACTTTTTCTCGGGCGGCGGCAGCGGCTGGGAGGACAGGGGCGCGGAGGGCGCGGAGTGAGTGAATGGGCGCTAAGTACTAGAGCGCGGCCGAGGGCTGCCCCTGCTGCGGCGCGAGGAGCCGCTCTCTTCAGTCCACTTCTGCTGAATGGACTGAAAGCACAGAGGGGAGGATGTGAAGTCTAAAAGCGAAGAAGAGAGGCAGAGTGCTAATCCCCAGCCTCTCCCGGGAATAAGTGATTATCTTTCATTGAGAAACCAATTAGAGCTGCCCTTCCTCCCTGGAGACCCCCTCCCCCGTTCCCCTTTCCCAATCACTCCGTGAGAACAAACGCGCGCGCGCCACCCCACCGAGAGCCTGGTCTAGCTGGGAGGGTTGGATCTGAGAGCCTGGTCTCACCCCATCACACAATCATTACTCTTCCACGCTATATGGTACCAAAGGAAAGGGGTGGGGTGGGGTGGGGGGAGCTTTATGCCACTTGATCCTTGAAATAGCAACAATTACCACGTGATCTGGCAGATGACGCAGCGCTTGTAACTGGAGCCTAAAGACTTTGGGGTGTGTGTGTGTGTGTGTGTGAGTGTGACCTTTCACAATTATTAAACACAATAACCTACATAAATTCATCTTTGTTTTCGTCTTTTATTTCTCTTCTACGCACTTTGATAATGGTGTGTGTGTGTGTGTGTGTGTGTGTGTGTGTGTGTTTCTTACTGTGAAGTCCAGTGGTTGTGACCCCAGTGATACGAATGACAGACCAATAGCAGCTCCAGGTTTTTTCAACATCAAATTTTACAGGAAATAGTGAACTAAAATTGTTGGTGGGGAAGTTGGATGAACACGCATACGGTAATTAGCCAAATGTTTACCGAAAAGAGAAAAAACATGCGTTGATTGTAAATTTTCATAGAGTCTGCATTTCATTTCATCTGCTACAATTAAAATATGTATATTGAGCATCTAAATTATATCACAACCTCTTCTAACATGGTTGTGAAGTGGCTGCCGCCAATGCTAAACTGCTGGCTCACCCTACCGGTTCCCATTTAGGGAGAAATTGCATCTGTCATCATCAGAATTTCCCTTTCACCTTTGCATCCAAAGCTTCACCCTACATGTGGAGAGATTTTTCTACCCATTTGAACCTTATTATTTGCTAATTTCTACGCCTTATTTTATATACATATGGCATAGAGAACACTTTTCAAAATAAGCTCTCTCGAGTTTATCTGGGTATGAGCATTTCTTCAGGTAAAGATCAACAATTCTGTCATTTTTCTTAGAAGAAAAATACATACAAAACAAAGGGTTCTCTCTTAAATAGTAAGTTCCCTTAAATATATACATATATATATATATATATATATATAATCACTAACTACTTAGACAAAAATATTTCTACCTTGTCTAAAAAAACCTACATAAAGGAAAAGCAGACATATACTCTGGTTTATAAATACACCCGAAAATATATTTTATTTTGGATATTTCTTTATTATTGACTGTTAGTTCTACCCATTTGATTATTTTAAATTAAAAGCACTTAAACCAATCTGAATTTCTTAATCAAACCAGATACTGAAATTTTGCTTTCCCTTCTCACTGTATTTGAGGAAGGATTCTCTGTCTTGTTGATAGTTACTATCTCATTCTATCCATAAACAATTTAATCTCTATTATAATCCTTTTAGAAACACTCAACTGACATTTAAAAATAATACATTTTTAAAAGCTTTTTGTCACATCCAAAAATCTAGACAGAGGTTCAACTTTATTTTTGGAACAGATATTAATAGATTTTAAATAGGTTTTAATCTTAGATAGGCTTTTTTCATCATTGTCTTTTTTTATACAGGTTTTTTAATATCTCACTATCTTAAGTGCAGATATTATCCAACTATATTTCTCCTGTTTATTAAAAAAGGGGACATTACACTAAGATTTCACACACACACCTCAAACCCCTAAATTCATCCCTAGCTTCTAAAGGTAATTTGATTTTTTAATAAATCCGTTTTAACTTAAGTAATGTTGACATCTAGTAACATTAAATCTTATCTGTTGGCTTAAGAAATATTTAATTTAGAGCACAGGAACTCTTGAGAAAAGACAGCCGAGTAGGAGAATAAACACTGAATTATTAAAAATCATAGCATTTTTTAGATGAAGCAACTTTGAAGATCATCTAACCCAACCACCTCATATTAAAAAAGGAAAAGGAGATCTTGAAAGACAAAGGCCAAAATCACCTAAAGGCAGAAGTTTGAATCCAAAATTCCCTTTGTCCACTAAGGATGCTTTCCCTAGCAAACTGCTCCTAGTTTAAAACTTGAAAATCCAGATATTATATGGAATTCTGACAAACTAGTGTTCAAAGATGAGACTTTACCATTCGTTGTTTGCTTTTTGATCGCCACTATTTCAACTCTCAAAGCAAAATTAATGAATGCTTAGGTTTTTTTTATTATTATTATTATCTTAAGGGGGAAGGTTGCCATCTAGTGACATTGGTGAAATATGCTTAAAAAAATGTTAATCATAATGAAGTGAGGTTATGTCCTTAAATATGTGTTACCTTGTTCCATGAAATAAATTATGCAGAATTTTGTGTCAGAATCAAATATTTTAAAAAATTAATTAATTTTTTGTTTGCCACTGAATAATGACCACAGTGATTGTTAATATTTAGTGAATGTTTAATATGTGCCAGCACTGGACAAAGCATTTAATGAGACTATCTAATTTTAATTCCCACAACAACTTTGTAAAGTAAGAATTATTAATTCCAGTTTTATAGATGGAGAAATTGATGTTTAGTCAAATTAGTTAATTGTCCCATGGACACAGCATCCAGATTTGACTCAGACTGCCTTAATCCCCAGGGCAGCCCTGCTTCTAGCTGAAATGCATTAAACTATTCACTTTCTAGGAATTCAAGTGTTAAAAAAAATTGGAAGTCTTTGTTAATGGGGCACACTCAATCTCTTTACCAAAGTTGTTTTCCTTATGATCCATGTAATAATACATTTCATATACAATTCTGAATGTTTTTTTTTTAAAAAGTACATGTACCTTCAAAGGTTATAATAGTGTGCTGCATCTCCACCTTTCCCCCTATTAGGAACATTTTCTAAAGAACTTGAAACTTTATAGCTGTAAACAGATTGTAGGGAACTCCTGTCCATTAATCCAGATTAGTGTTATAGGGGTCAATACAAAAAGAGTATTTATAAAAACTTTTTAAAGCAATAATAAAACTTACTAAAAGTCAGTTACTATTTATTACCATTTATATGCCAGGAGTTCTAAGCAATGTCAGTAACAGAATATTCCTTCCCCCAAAAGTATTTTATTGATTTAAGTTCATTTGCACATTTACTATAATAGTCACAGGGTAGGTGGCTACTATCACCTGACCCCTGGAACAATGCTGACTTTGGTACATGTTACAATCGAACCAAAGGGAAGAAAACAGTCATGCATAGATTGTTTGTTGAGTTTCCAAAAGTGGCAGCAGAGGAGCGCAGAAGTTTTAGGAAAATGAAAAAAAAAAAAAAGAAAGAAAATGAAAACAGAATCAAGAATACCAACCTTTGGAATGGGTCAGGGTGGAATGGGTAATGGGTAGGGGTAGGGGTGGGGTGAAAAAGAAAACTTACAATACTTTATATCCAAACTTGCTTACAAGCTGACAGTATTTGTGGAAAACTCCATGCAATAAATTTTCCAACAAGGAATGCAATTCATGAACTAAGAGTACTGGACTTGGGAGGAAAGAATCTAATTTATGTCTCAGTTCTGTCACTTCCAAAACTGTGCTCTCAGACAAGTCTCTAAATTTCTTTGAGATTCACTTTCCTCATTTGCTAAATTCAAGGTAGGAGTTGCCTGGGGTCTACTTCACCTTCCTGTCTTCAATGATTCTGAAGGATTCTGTTCTCTGTGACTCACATTTTGAAATTATCGACCTACTAAAACAGACAACATCATCATGAATTTCAGCCGAGTTGAACATTTTGAGCAGATGGACTCCAGTTGGTCCTATAGAGATTGTAGTTTTGTGGTTAATAGAAGCTTGGGACATTTTCAGTTAATTCTACATCAGGCTAGATGACTTCAACATTGTCACCTAAACCATGTTCTGGTGACCATATGTTGTGGTCAAACCTTGGGCAACATGAAAGTCTCAAGTCCTGAAACATACCCACATCCATGTTAACTACCACACGGAGCATGAAAATTTAGCAAAGTGTTGCCTTAGTTAAACAACCCTCAAAATGAGTCAGTTTACATTTATTAAATTTATGTAATAGTTATGTCTTTAAAGAAACTATGTCCCCACTGAAAACTGCATATAAATGCTTTTCAGCATGTGCTCCTATTGGTATAAATGGCGTATTTTTTAATGTAACATGCAATTGGAAGACCACTGCCTTTTATCATTGTCACTGGTATCTTTCTACAGCCTTGAAAAAAATGAATTCTTCCTAGAAATTCTGAAAAAGAAAACTAAGACATGGTGGTTTGCTCATATTGTAGATGTAAAATTATGCAGAAGAAACTTAAACCTAGAATATAGAGAAAGAGATGCTGTATTATTTTAGGCAAATAGTTTCATCTCCCTGAGCCTCAGTTTTACCAACTACAAAGTGGAAATACAGATCTTAATTTCTCTTACACTTGAATAATTAAGGCTCAAATGAAGTAAAAAGAAAGCAAGATGTTATTACCATTGAAATGTGACCCTATGTGAATAAATTTTAATAAAATGGAAATGGTCCCCTGTTTTGGTTCCTGGCAGGAAAGTAGCCCAGGAGGGGGTGATGCAGATAGGCTTAATGGTAGTGGCACTAATTTTTACACTATATCCAGCCAACTCGTCACATAGGGTGGGCAGGATTTGAAAACACACCCCCAGATTTCCTGTGGGACTTTATTCCAGCTAACCAAACACAAATTAAGGTGCTACTGTGAGGAGATTTTGCAGATGTAATTTAGGTCCCAAGTCTGTTGACTTTAAGATAGGATTACCTGGGTAACCTAATCAGGTGAGCCTTTTTTTTTATTTATTTTTTTTATAAATATATATTTTTATTGTTGTTTATGTCTTTTACATTTTGTATTCCCCTTGGGTAGCCCACCACCAATTCACCCGTGATCCATCTTCATGGTCCCTTGTGTTCTTTTCTATTCCATTTTGTGCCCTTTTCCTTCCCTCCCTCC